>ML685875.1:2394990-2517778 GCA_007922175.1 Pelusios castaneus | reverse complement strand
TTCTCCCACGAAAGCTCATGCGATAAATAAATCTGTTAGTCTTTAAAAGTGCCACAGGACTCTGTTGTCTTTCTACAATAGACTAACACGGCTACCCCTTTGGAATAGGATAAACATGGTGAGCCAAATACTGTTTTTGGATTACTTGTGCCACCCTAATGAAGTAAAAGGGAGTGGTATGGGAGTTTAAGAAAAGAATTTAGCAGCCCGTTCAGTGGAATTAAGTAATACAACCCTTCTCTGAGTGGTGTTTCACTGTACTTATATTTACCAGTCTGTAAAATAAGGAGTACTGTGAGGCTTTAGGAAAGAACCCATATTCAGATCCCATTACTACTTCCAGGCTTCCTTCCAACTAAGAATTCTGTGATAATAATGCTCCTTGACTTCATAGGCTTACACCAGAGATGAATTTGGTTTAGTAATTTGAGACCCCAGAGGGGTTCGGGGTCATCTCTTCCTTTCCAGGAATGAGATTGGGGTTTCTCTCTTATCCCACTGCCAAAACAGTGTCGTGTAGCAAATCTGCAATTCCCCTAACTCCACAGACACCTCATTTTTGAATTCATATCCAGTTCTTCTCGATTTCTATAGCATCATACCAGCCCTGACCTGAAATGGCATAGAAATGTGGGGCAGGTGGTGGAGATGACTGGACAATGAATTGTGGGCTTTGCAGGGAGGATCCCAAAAGATGGATTCAAGGGAGTGTGCTGATTTGCTTGAACCAGTCCTGCATGCAGGACTAATTAGCAGAGCTGGACATTTTCTGACAGAACCGTCTTTCATCCAAAAATGTTGTTTTGCTGAAATCTAAACCTTTCATGGGAACATGTCAATTTTTGAAAAGCTGCCAAGGCTTTTAACGACTGTGTAAGTGAACGTCAACCACTGTGGTGTGTTTTGTGTTGTCTGCCATCTTGTATCACATAGGCCACTGAACAATGAACAGATGTTAGCGACTTTCAAGTTCTACCAGCTAGAACTGAATACAAGTCAGAATCCCTGAGGTAAAGCTCTGTATTCTAGTGCCCTCCTGCTGAGCAATCTAGTCCTCCACCTCTGCCATTTTTGAGATTCCCGATAAATATCTTGTCTCATATTATGCTGTCACTTTTTAAAAGCTCCCTTTTGGAATCAATGGGGATTTCCAGCTCAAAGGTTTAGTAACTTCCAGGACTGATTACTCCAAGACACTGACTGATAAGCCAGTGAGGCAGAGTGAGTGAGAAAGAAACTGGAGCATCTGCAGAGGACTTCAAATGTGGCTTCAAAGGACAGTTATGTTCCTTCATCTTTTCACTCAGAAATCCTATGCTGACCTTGGAAAGAGCTAACCTTGTACTCTCTCTTCCTCTTAATGGATTTGTTTTCTGTTTATGTTTCTGGCTGCTCTTTGAAGCTGGTAAATTTTGGCTATCTCAACTTCCTTAGGTGTCATCTGCTGTCATATTTACAGATAGCTTCATTTTGCTTTGTTGCTTGGGAGCTTATTGCTCATTAAGGGACAGTGCATTTACAGTTCTTAAAGTTAAAATTCTCAGATTTAGAATTTAGTCATTTTTTTAAATGTTCATTTATTCTCTTACGGGTTAATTGTCCATCCATGTTCATTTTATTTTTTGATTGTAGAGCATAGTAAGTGTCTTACATGAAGAGTGCTATTCAAAGGGAAAGGAATATATGAGTTTCTCTCAGATAAACCCTTTAAGATATTGGATGTCTTTGAGCTAGAAGTACGTTACATTCTAGGTGCTGACTTCTTAAAACAAACAAATCACCATAGTATCTGAGCACCTTCCAGAAGTACACCAACCTTGGACAGCAAAAGGATTAACTTTTTTGGGTGACTACTGAAACTTCCGATGCATCATGTGACTACTCACAAGTGGTTATTTCACATGCAGGTGTGATATACATATTGAATCTGTTCATTACAGCAAATAAAGGAAAAAGATACTGTACTAACCCGAGACAGCCAAAGACATTATGCAGGCACAGGAGTTGCACTGGATAGTGGAGTCCCCTGACTCAAGTAGCTCCAAGATTGGCTCAAGCAAACCCATTTGGACAACTAGTTCCTTGTTTACTGTTCAGAGACAAATAAAATAGTTATTAGACAACTCATCTTTTATGGGGGCAAAAATTAAATCTTCCCTTGCATTCCTTTGGCTTTTGTGTCGTAATTTATGCAAAATGAATTAGCATTGAAATAGATTGGAATTACACTAAAATGTACATGGCTGTAATTTGTTTTATTTGAGAGTTCATTTGATTTTTTTTTTAGATTTCTTTATTATTTAACTGTATATAAATCCGCCACTGTATTACTTCGTAAAGTGACTTCAGATACATGAAAAATTGTGAGATCTCTGTTGTAGATTCTAGCTGAGCCCTGTAATTTTTATTATTCGTACAAATAGTGATGCTCCATCGCTTACAGCAAGTCACTAAATATAATGAGCTATATTCACTCTAGCTCACTGCTGGCTTTGGCTGGTACAGGGTAGATGGAATGTCTATCCTGGCATGGCTCCCAGAGAGAAAAACAGCAGTTCCACTGCTTCTCTCACCTTGTGGGTGAAATTCCTGTCCTGCTAACCCAGGGAGCATAGTGAGCTTTTGGGGTGTAGGGCAATGTCACCTATACCTCCCTGGTCCAGCCAGGGTGAAGGTAGTCCTGTTTTATAAAGAAATAAGTGAATCTTTCCAAAAAAAAATCTCCTTTTCCCTCAAAGTAGATTGAGAATAATATCCAGATAGCTGTAATAGAAAAAATAAGCATTGTTTAAACATCGAGTCTGATTCTAAAAACTATATTATGACTGAAAAGACAGCTGCAGTGTTCTCAATTCACCAGTGCTAGTGCAGCTATATACTGGGTCTTAGACCAAGGTCAGAAGGGACCAATATGATCATAATCTGACCTCCTCCACAATGCAGGCCACAGAACCTCACCCACCCCCTCCTGCAATAAACTTCTAACCTATGACTGAGTTATTAAACTCCTCAAATCATGATTTAAAGACTTTAAGGTATAGAAAATCCACCTGCAACTGAGTCATGCCCCATGTTACAGAGGAAGGTGAAAACCCCCCAGAACCTTTGCCAATTTGCCCTGTGGGGGAAATTCCTTCCTGATCCCAATATGGCGATCAGTTAAACCCTGAGCATGTGGGCAAGACTCATCAGCCAGACACCCAAGAAAGACTTCTTTGTAATAACTCAGAACCCATCCCATCACTCGTCCCATTGGCACCAGTCAACTGCCATACTTGGTTGTTTCATTATACCATTCCCTCCATGAATTTATCAAGCTCCGTTTTGGAACCAGCTAGATTTTCTGCCCCCACTGCTCCCTTTTGGAAGGCTATTCCAGGACTTCACTTCTCTGATGAACCAAAACCTGTGCCTAATTTCAAGTCTAAACTTCTTGATGGCCAGTTTATATCCATTAGTTCTTGTGTCCACATTGGTGCTGAACTTAAATAATTCTTCTCCCTCTCAGGTATTTATCCCTCTGATGTATTTACAAAAAGCAATCATATCTCCCCTCAGCCTTCATATGGTTAGGCTAAATAAGCAAAGCTCTTTGACTCTCCTCTCATAGGCTATGTCTACACTTGTTAATTTAAGTCTACTTTAACTAAGTCGACTTAGTGTGTCCACACTTAAAAATAAAGTCGACTTAAAGAGGAACTTAAAAAGTCGGCCTAGAGCGTCCACACTGGACACCTAGGTCGACTTCTAGGGGCTTAGGGGGACCTAGGAGAGGTCCACCTGGGCAGGGGGGGCACCCCTTGCCCAATGCCAGGGGGCTCAGCCTTTGCCCCATTGTACCTAGGTACAATGGGGCAAAGGGGGACAGGGACCCTGGCAAGGCATAGGGGCAGGGTGGGCAGGGCTCTGCCCTGCCAGGTGGGGGGCATGCCAGGCTCCCCCTGTGCCCCCCCCAGCAGGGAGGGCATTCGTGTAGCCCTGGGATAGCCCTAAGTCAACTTAGGGCTAGCCCACGTATACACTGGCTTAAGTCAACTCTAGGGAGTCGACTTAAGCCTTAGGTCTACTAGGAAGGTGGTTTTATAAAGTCGACTTAATTTTAATCAAGTCAACTTTATTTTCCTTAAGTCGACTTAAGGAAACTGTAGTGTAGATGCAGGGTAAATTAAGTCGACTTAAGCACGCTTAAGTCGACTTAATTTACCAGTGTAGACGCAGCCATAAGGCAGGTTTTCCATTCCTCGGATCGTACTAGTAGCCCTCCTCTGTACCTGTTCCAGTTTGAGAAATCTGTTTCCACCAAGAGCAGAGATCTCTTGATAATTACTCACTGTTTCCTTTCAGCAAAAAATTTACGAGGGACAAGGAAGACATCCGCTGAACCTCCATGTCACTGGACTTCAGTAAAACACAATAGGGTTCCAAGTGCTCAGCAGGCAGCTGGGTGCTCACTATAGAAATGAGAGGAAACACCATTGGAATCAAAGAGGTTGCACAAATATAGCCAAAGGGAGATTTTGACCTTTTTTTCTGTTGTAGAAACCACTGAATACTTACTAATAGAAAAAATATTCAATCCTGTTCCTACTTTGTAACTCTGTTATCTCTTGGATAGCTTCCCTCCCTATATTTTTAAAGCACAACTCAAACTCCTGAGCTCCTTTTATATCAAGCCTGACCACACTGAAAAACCTCAATATCCAGTTTCCTGCTGGAAGGCCTCTGCTGGACAATTGTGTGCTGACTCCTGCTACCTGTTTATGGACCATCTCAAAAACTTCCATGAAACTGCCATTGTAAATGTCTTGTTCCTGAATCTTCATTACCACCTGGCCTCTAGGTAGCTGTCTTCTCCTGGGCTTCCACACTGTAACCTTAATAGGACAACAACAGAGTCAAAGTGTCTGACAAAGTGGGATTTTCTCCCATGAAAGCTCATGCGATAAATAAATCTATTAGTCTTTAAAAGTGCCACAGGACTCTGCTGTTTTTCTGCAATAGACTAACATGGCTACCCCTTTGGACCTCAACAGGATACTTCCTCTGCTCTCTCCCATGATATCCTACACTGTGTAGCTGATGGAGGAATTCAGGGCACATACAATTCAAATAAAATGAGTGTATCTGATAACGGCAGTGCTGAAATTCTACAGAATTGTCATAGTTATATAGGTGATACTATGTCTCTTGTAGGCATCAGAATTATCTGCCTATAATAAAACCAGATGACACAAATGGCTCTGCATAAATGAAACTCAGACCCCATTTCCATTTTCACTAATATATAATGCAGCAAGAGATTAAAAAAACCAAAGATCTTAACTTGATTAAGAAGTTTAACAGTTTGGAGGCAATACTTTTTTGTTTAT
This sequence comes from Pelusios castaneus, assembly GCA_007922175.1. NCBI lineage: Eukaryota > Metazoa > Chordata > Testudines > Pelomedusidae > Pelusios > Pelusios castaneus. The sequence continues at coordinate 2,512,409 of ML685875.1, read as the reverse complement.
TTACAATTATATAATGCACCACAAGGAGCTTACTTACCATGCTGACTCATTTGTAAGTAATAGAGAGCAGCAGACTGCTGTAAACTATGGTTTTCTGAAAATGCTAAGGTCTTCAGAGCTTCCAGGGAGTCCTTTCCAAACGGAGACATTTCAAACCCTGCAGAATGTACAATGACAACACAGACTTTTTTACTCTGAAAAGGTTTAACCTGTATGAGGAGTTCAGAATTCTCAGGAATTTAAACCAGCAGGAATCCAAAACACAAGCATAAGGACTGCCATATTGGAATGGATGATAGCTGGTCTACTGTGATATCACATCTCCAACAGTGGCCAGTAACAAATGCTTCAAAAGTAGGTTTGATAAACCCCATAGTGGATAACCTGGAATAATGAGTTCTAGATGCTTCTTCCAAACCACAGGTTGTTAGTGGTTAGAAGCAAAATAATTAATACCCTTTATACACTATTTACCCCATCTAATGTAAATGTGGATGTTGTTATGAATCCTTTCATGAATCATACTAGGTCCTAATGAAATGATATCTTGTGATAGTGAATTTCAGATCTTCAATATGCATTGTATGAAAGTATTTCCTTTTCTTGGTTTTAAATTTATTAAATGTATTAACTTTCATTTTCAGTAAGTGGCTTATAGTATTATGAGAAAGGGAAAAATGGAATGAAGAGCTGTGGTAGGACTTGTCTCATACCTAGTTTCCACTTACTAGGCCCAGATTAAGAGGCCTCGGGGCCCCAGACTAAGACCCCACTCTCCCATCCTGGGACTCCAGCCCCCCACCACCGAGAGGGCACACCTGGGTTGGCGCTGTGGGCAGACCAGCCAGTCCAGGGGTGGGGAGGGAGTGAGGAGCCTGGCCTATGGCCCAGTGCCCTGTCCCCCCACCCCCCAGCACTGGCAAGGCAGGGGCTCTCTCAGCACCCCGCCTCCCCCCCAGCACTGTTGAGGGCTGAGTAGGCGGTGGGGGGGGGGAGGATCTGGCAGGAGCCATAGGAACTGGAGCCTGGGGCCCCCCTTCGGGCCGGAGCCCAGGTCTTCAGCCCCTGAGTTAATCTGGCCCAGCCATCTACCACCAAACAGGATTGTTGCCCCTAAAAATAAAATTAGTGTTCTAAAATTACCACCTCAGATATTGCAGTATCATAACTAAAGCAAACTGTGGTGGTTTTGCACACTCCTGAAAAATACTATAATATATTTTTATAAAGCTGGAGTGGAGAGGAGAGTAAAAGAAATTCCCAGCAATAAAAACTGCTGAAAAGGAAATACATTTATAAAAAGTGTGCACTTTGTCTGTGGAAACCATTGCCCCCAAGATACAGTTTTAGCCAAGAGATTAGCACAGTGCAATGAAGTATTATTATAGATAACAAGAACTCGCTATTTTAGGCAGGATAGAAGGGATATAAGCACTAAACCTTCAGTGCATAAACCAACAACTTACTCAAGTCATTAGAAGCTGTTGATATTTCAAATATAACAAATTCCTGCCTTCTGGATTAAGTAACTGGGCTTCAGACAAACACTGATTATTATTAATTTTATTTATTATTTTGTAACACATGTTAAGATCTGCTGATGGAAAACAATATATAAGAGCTAGGCATTATAGCTCATAATATTTATATTTTAGTTTTCTGTGGCCATTTCCCTTTTTCTTCTTTAAACCAAGAAAATCGAATATACACTATTTTTAACATAAAGGCATTAGAAACCAGAAAATGCGAAGTTAAGATTGGCATACCAGTATTAAAAAATGTATATAGTATTTAACTGCTAAACTCCCATGCTCTTTACTGGGTATAGTGTGCCTTAAGTATGATACACATTTTCAGTGATGCGAGGAAGAAAAGGGAGTAGTGGCAGGAACAGGTTGCACATACGTTATTCTGTCTGCTAGGTAGCACTATAGGGAGCCATTGAAGCTTAACATACTGTTGTAGTGTACATTAAACACAGCTCCAGTCCCTGGCTTCCTCCTAAAAATCATTAGATACTGGTAACTGTGCACCACCGTTGCCCCTTCTCAGCTCAGCTGCAGTCCACAATCAGGGCCATTATTGCTTTGGTCCTTCACAAGATGTTTTAACCACTACTTTGTGACTCTCTGTAAGAGTGAAAAAGAAACAAGAAGCAACAGGGGGTTTCATGAAACCCCCATTCCCTGCTATGTGTATCCTTGATGGGCATTGTTCTCCAGGCAAGAAAAGGGGAGGGGAAATTAATTTCTAAACAGAGCCATTCATTCTGTCACAACTGTATTTAGGAGTTAGCATGACGCAGCCACAAATCAGGAGGGATTTTAAGAGACAACTGCAGGGCAGGGAATACTCACCTGATGCCAATCAAAATTATTTTTATGGCCTTTGCAGATAAAGAAGTCTTCACAGGTATGAACAGTCATATTACAGATACAGTATTTGAATATCAATCAGATCATATCTGTGGTTGTTTCTCGGCTCAAGTAGCTAATTAAGGACAGACGTTAGGAATCATGAGCCTTTGCAGCTGCTGGCTCGAACAAAGGTGTTGCAGTAATCTTTGTTTGTGGTGGTAGTCCATTGCTGAAGCAAAGATAGCATCTTTCAAACAAGGGATTAATATTTACTACAGCAAAAAGAACAAGGGAGTGTTATTATAGTGGACGTACTCAATGCAAATTTCATTATAAACCATACTTTGTCTTACAGCTCTTTGAGCTGAAATATTCCAGACTTGAGCTCTTCCTAGAGATGATTTGGGAGGAGACTCCAATAGAAAAGTTCTAACTTTATTTTGGAGAAAATGCATAAATCATCTGCTGTACTCAAATTCTCTCAATTTTCTTTTATTACTGTTAGAGTAGGTTGGTCTTTTGAAGGAAAGCAGTATCCCAGCTGATTTTGTTGGACTTTATTCATCTCTAATAGCTGGCTGAGACCATTTCTACTCTATGGACCCGGTTGTACTCTCATTTATGCTAGTTTCACGCTGGCATAACTCTACCTAAATGGGCATTGGACTCTGTAACAGTCCAATAACTAGTGGGAAACAGCATACGTTTTTAGAGCATTCAGTCACCTTTATTATAAGCATATTTTCTATCATCTCCTCCACTAAAGGTTTCAAACTTGCATACCACAATAAGTATTGTGACTAACAACGGTGTAGGACCTGCCAGCAGCCAGGGCAGGGCGGAACATATGTTCTGCCAGATTTTTCTATTTTTAGGGGCCGCTGAACTCTGGCCCCTCAAATTTGTGGGCTCCAGAACTGCGTTCCAGTGCGTTCCCCCTTACTTTAACCCCTGTGTATTAGATGCATTGTCTTCAATATGTAAAGGGAGACTGGGTCCTTTAAATCCTCACCTTTCCCTTAAGATTTATCTCCTACAGTAAAGTTTGGATGAGTGCTGCATTCAATACTGCTTGTCTTGATATTGAGTATATATGCCTATTTTATCAACAAAACATCCTCCTCCTTTCATCCCCTTTACCAAGGTCAGTGGAAATTATGCTTTTATGGGCTTGATCCCATGAGAAGCAGAGGGCCCTCAAACCTGAGTGAAAGTCAAGCCACTTCAACATCACACACAAAATATCCTCGCAGAATCAGGCTGCATTTCAATTGTTTCCTAGGGGAACAATAAGCTCAGAAACAGATTCTGGGCAGAGGAGGAGGAATGAGCACATTCTGATAAATTATAATTCTTATAATAATATCTTAGTGCACAGATCTAACCCCTGTACATAAAAACAAAAGACCCTCACTGAAATGACTACTGAATCTGATAAATGAATAAATCAGGTAAAGCTTACATGTAAATATTTGAGAACATTAACATGAATCTAATAGAATACAAGGGATCTGTTAAATGAATACATACTGTGAGTACCAAAGCAAAATAGTTTCATAAAACATTAGCACCCTGTAAAATCCTCTCCCATATCTAGACATCATTTGTAGTTCTGTGATTAAAAAGCTGGATCGTTCTGTTTCCAGCACAGTTACTCCAATAAATGAGAAGGAGAGACAAAGCAGATTCAGATCCCTCCGACTAATAAGACAAACTTCATTTCTAGAAGATTCTGTGTTACGAAACATTTGTGTATACAAATTGGGTTATACATTTGCAGCTCTGGCAAAATAGAAAGCTATTGATCACTTTGATGCTGCTCATTATTATGCCCCTTGAACCTCAGTTTCCCAAATACAGCAGGAAAAGCACCGTAGCTGTATCCTGGTAGTACAGCACTGAACCGCATAACCCCAAGTTGGACCACCACAGTTTCTGCAGTAGTCCACTGCCATTATGTAGAAAGAATCACCCCATCCCTTGCTATTCCCCAAACAAATTGCCCCTCACCTTTTTCAATGTGTTGCAGAGATTCTTTCACGGTCTTCTTTTCATGTGGCTGAAGGACAGATCTGTATAGCTGTCTGGCTTCAAAGCTCTTTTGTTTTAGGCAGGAGCATTCACTTATCAGAATCAAACACTCCTTAATGTTCTGTATCAGACGTGAGGACATCCTCTTCACAAGGGACACAAAGTCCTGAAGCAATTTCACACATTTTTCACACAGCTGACTCATTTTTAGTTTACTTGTTCTGATTGAACACGCAGCAAGAGAGAAAAAAGGAGAGATAATGGGAAGAGCAGTTTCTTCCCACCTTGATCGCTTTTTGCACTAAACTGTTACTCCAGCATTAGTGTTCGTTGCAAATCTTGATTAACCCAACATTGTCATAATACTAGAGACTTCTAGACCCTTGCAAAACAGCTGAGTTATTTCCATGTGCAAAGAAACTGCATGGCACAATAAAACTTAACTGCCAACAGTACATTCTTGGTCTCCTTTGTGAGCTATATAAATGTTAGTTTAAAGGTTGGAACTGAGCCACGTACAATCACTCTCTGCTTTGGATGAAGAAAAATAAAGTGTTTACACAAAACTGTTCCATAAAGAACAAATTAAATTTATTGAACCAACCACCAAAGCCTTCATAACCCAGAGGCCAGTGAGAGCCTCTGGGATAATAATGGACAAAGAAGGCTATGATTATGTAAAGTGACATCACACAGATGAAGGTACAGCACCACCCCCTCAACAGGTCTTTTGCCAATAGGAAAGGTAGACCAAAAATAAATAAATAAAGCAAACAGGTTTTTCCAGTTTAGACAGGAACAAAGGCACAGTCTGGCTAAGCAGACAATTATTAACTGTTTCAAATAAAATGTCCTAGTCATGAAGAATGAAAGCATTGGGGAAAATGTGTAAATACAGATACCAAAACTGTATTTAGAATCATAATCTATATCCCGACAAACAAAATTTGGGCAAGGATATGAGGAAATTTAGACGGTGTGTTAATCAAAAATGATCAAGACTCATACTGAGGGAAGCAAGGGGATGCCCAATTTCACTTGTTAAAATTAACTACCGTACTTCTCGGTGCAGGCAGAGAGAACAGATAGGCAGGAGAGTTTGTTCCCCTCCTCTCTGTCCCTTTGTGCAATTTCATCACTGTAGGTGCAAGTGCCTACTCCTCTGCAGATACACTTTTATGAAAGACACCATTCAAAATAATGTTGTAAGGCAATATATTTTAAATATTCCTGAGGATTCCTGTAAAATCTGGGTTTACTGTAGACCTCTTCATGACACAGTGAATTTGTGCTGGTGTGCTGAGTGGTCAGTTAGGCCAGGTTTCCTCGGTCAATATATGTGATACATCTATCATGGATGCACTGCATTTGAAGCATTTGCTTGTAAGCTTTAAAGACTCATTTTTACACTTTGGGTAGGAGTTTCAAAAATTTCGAAATCACTTGGCGCACAAATCCCATTCACTGACTTTCAATAGGACTTGTGCACCTAAATCTCTTAGTTTTTGAAATCCCTCCCTTTGTCTATTATGCTTAAATCTAGCAATAATATTTCAGAGTTTTATTTGGATATTTAGGGATATAGGTACTTGGGTGATATTTAGATGCCTTAAATATGTAAACCACGGAATCAAGAGCTACCCATGGCATGGCTCCCTATATCCCCTCTACATTTAGTTCATTCTTTATGAGGAAGACCTACAGGCATTGTATCTCCTTGCTAGTCAAACCAGTGATATCTTCTGGCTACTTACTTGCAAGATGTTCAAGGGGTAGCCAACTGGCTCATTGTCTTCGCATTGCTTCTTAGGGGATGGGGGAAGAATGTCTGTCTGCTTCTTCCTCACTTCTGCTAAATCCACCTTTTAAGGATCTTCTAAAACAGGGGCTGGCAAACTTTGCCAACCCCTGTGCCGGCCCCTCCTCCTGGACCCTCAGCTGGTGCCAACAGCCCATTCATGGAAAGAAGCCACCTGGAGGAGCTCCTCTCAGCAGTGTGCCTGGGGACCCCTATCCCCAGTTACCTGGAGTCACTCCTTTTGACAGCGGAATACCACAGACAGCAGCCGCTCTGGGTGACTTCTTTACATGGTATGCCTGGGGCATGGACATGGCAGGGACCTCCGCACTGCAGCCACCCCCGAAAGAAGCTACTTGGAGTGTCTTTTGGTGGCAGGAGTGGCAATTTCTGTGGCGCCACAGAGGATGCCGAGTGCCGCTCCAAATGGGCTTGGGTGCCACTGTTGGCACGTGTGCCGGGGGTTGCCTACCCCTGTTCTAGAAGATAGGCAGGCTGCCTTGGTCACGTATTCTGCAGCAATAGAACCCAGAGCTTCTCTGCTATGTTCTGCTGCTATTACCACAGGCCCTTCAGACTATGCTAGTATGATGCATGTCCATAAAAGAAATGAGGTATCATAAAAGTCTACCAAATTCTGATTTCATATCTAATTCAATGCTGAAGAGCAGATCTCATTTCACTCACTTAGGATTAGCTTTAAAGTAATTTTTAAAGTTTCTCACCTATGTGAGAAAAGAAGCAGGGCTATATTTCAAAGAGATACAATAATGTATTAATTAATATTTGTTTTTCTATAGCACATTCCACCTGAAGATTTCAAAGTGGTTTACAGAGGGAAAAGTTAGGTGTGGTGCTATCTTTTATTTGACCAACTTCTGGTGGTGGAAGATAGAAACTTTTGAGCTATATGGAGCTCTTTTTCAGGTCTGGGGAAGGAAATCAGAATGTTTGAGCTAAATACAAGTTGGGATAAATTGTTAAGCATAAGGATAACATGTTTTGTAAGAGGCCAGTTAAACCAAGTGGACAATTCTGGATTAGCTTGTTATATGCATAACGGGGTTTGAAGTGTACAACTAAAGGTATCTCGCAGTTGGATGCATTACAAATTGTTGTAATGAACTGCAAAAGAAGAGTCCTTGCTGAGTTTGTGGTGTCTAGCAAGGTTATGAATTTAAGTACCCATGCTCACCTTTTGAAGGTGTTGAGCAGGTTTCCTTTCAGGATGACTATTGAAAGAGCAGATATGGAGTAACTACTTTTTGAAAAGTGTTTGCCCAGGGGCGATATGGTTTCTTGGTCTTTTATAGTTTTCTGTGAGAATTCATTTGAAAGCATAGTGATTTTCTGATTTCATCCATATAGTAGTTATTGGGCCATTAGATGCACTGAATGAGGTACATGATGTTGTGCTAGGCATATGTAGGGCCCATGAATTTTTAAAGGTGTGTTGTGGCTGGTGTTGATCATTACAGCAGTAGAGTTATGTCTGCAGATTTTGCATCCATTGATGTGGCAGGGTCTGATGTTGATGGGGCATTGTTTGAAGGGAGCTTGCTTCTCATGATGAGCTTGACAAGACTGGGGGATTGTCTGAAGGCCAGAAAAGAGTATACAGGAAAGTCTCCTTTCAGGATGCGGTCACCATCAAATATGTGCTGTAGTTGTTCCAAGATGCCTACAAGGATTCCAGTGTGGATTCCAGCGTGGGCTCAGAAGATTTTTTTCCTGTATTGAAGCAGGTTCTCCAGGGGTATTTGGGTGACCCCTTCCATGATGATAGCTACTTCTGTGAAAGTGCCCTTGTCTAATGGAGACAGTTTTAAGAGCATTTAGGTGTGTATTCCGGACTTTCGCTTTGGAGAAAATTCGATGGTATCCAAATACCAGTCTGTAAATAACCAAATGGCAGCTCAAGACTGTACAGGAAAAGTAGAAAAAAAAATACCTTCCAAACCCCATGTACCAGTGTGTGATGAGATGTATTTTGCCCAGGGGCTCCCTGCTGGAGCCCTTGTAGTTCTGCCACACCCCACATGGAAGTGAAGGAGAAACGGATGCCACCAGAACTGCTGGGGGGATGAGAAGGGATGGGAGGGATGCACAGAGAATGCTTGTTGGGTGAAAGGGGGAATGCAAACAACCCCTGATATTTGCAGTAAACTCATCCTACACAAAATATGAAGTATTGTTGTGCAAAAAGAGCACCAGGATCTTTTTAAGGGGGAAAAGCAATATACCACGTTTATTATTAGGAAAACACAATTGTGTTAATAACTAATATTTAATAAACCCCCCCCCAGATGTTCTGCTGTTGTTCATGTATAGTTACCAGTCCTGATTGTTGCTTGTGATCGTAGCTTGAGTTCGTGGCTGGTGTTCGCAGCTCATGGCAGCTACCTGGCCAGGGAAGCTGGGCATGAGGAAGAGCTGGGTCTCTGTCGGGCACACAGCTGTGCACCAACACTCTTGGATGGTGTGCAGAACATTTCCCAAAGCTATGCAATCTCACCCATCTTTTTATCCATGGATTTTGCTGTGTCACACTGCCTCAGTGTACTGTATGACCATGTCAGTTAATGGCAGATGTGACTTTGATCTTGTTTTTGATGGGGCTTTTTGTCCCTTTCTTTTTCGGATGGATTCTTCTTGCTTTTGCAGGGTTTGATTGCATTGTTCTTCAGCCATCAAGGTGGTGCCGGCAGTTTGTCATCAGGACAGGCTGGAGTTGGAGACTGATCCCATCACATACACCCTTCATTCACACATCCAAACTAAGTTAAAAATACATCTAAACAAAGTTTCCCAGCAAAACTTAGGCAGAGAATTACAAAATGAAGAGAACAATTCAAAATGGAGTTTTGGTTACAGTATGGTGTTACAAGTGAATGAATGACCATGGTATTTTTATCAATGAATATTCCATATAGAAATTTCTGTTTGAAGCAATACTATGGCATAAATTTATCTTTAGCGCTACAGTATATAACCCCGTAATAGGAAATATTTGTTCTTCCCAAGGAGATGCAGTCTTTCTATGGAAATCCTCTGTTAAGTGTACAAAACAAAGTTGCTCAGGTCCATCTCAGATCAGTAAGGAGTCAGTTTGATAATATCGGAAGACTGTTTGGAATGATTAAAGGATTAGAAGACATGCCTTCAAGAGTGATAGACTCAAAGGGTGCAAATTTACAAATTTAGTTGACTTAAGGAGGCTTAAGTCAACTTAAACTACTCTGTGTCCACACTGGGCTTTCCTTAAGTCAACTTAAGCAGTTCCTTAAGTCAACGTAAGGAAAAGTTAAGTCAACTTAATAACACCTCCTTTTAGGTCAACTTAGTGCTTAAATTGACCTTATTAAGTTGACTTAAGCCAGTGTAGGCACACAGTAGCCCTAAGTGGACCTAAGTGCACTCCAGACCTCCCTCCCTGACCTCCCTCCCAGAGTTCCTGGCACAGGAAGAGCCTGCCCAGGCCAACCACAGGGCAGGACTCATCCCTGACCAACCTGCTCCCCAGGGCTGCCCAGACCTGCTGCTTGGGAGCATGGCAGAGCAGAGCCAGCGCCGCAGGCGGGCCCCATCCTGGAGCCACCAGGAAATCCTGGACCTGCTGGTCATCTGGGGGGATGAGGCAGTCACCGCTCAGTTGCGAGGCAGCCATTGCAACCGGGAGGTGTAAGCCTCCATCTCCCAGCCCTGGCTGACGAGGGCCACACCCGGGACATCCAGCAGACCTGGATGAAAATCAAGGACCTCCGCCAGGGGTGCCAGAAGGCCCGGGAGGAGATGCTCCAGATGGGGGCAGCCCCCACCACCAGCTGCCGCTATTATGAGCAGCTGCATGCCTTTCTGGGGCAGGAGAGTGGCACTTCCCAGGCTACTTGATTGACTCTGCCAAGCTCCTCTCCCTCGACGACAACCAGGAGGGCTCGGAGAATGAGACTGTGGTGCTGAAGGAAGGGGAGACCAGCCAGCAGCAGGGCACCCTGCCAGCCCCAGAGCTTGCCATCAGCCTAGAGCTCATCCCTGTCCCAACGACGGACACTGCCACTGAGGAGGAGGAGGAGCAGGTTCCTCCCACTGAAGAAGACCCGGGCAAGGGGACATCATGCTAGACACCTGCTGCACCTGCTGGTTAGTGCTCCCTCCCTCTCTCCCTCCCTCCCTGCGGGCAGGGGTGGGCATGCCTGTGGGACAGGGACTGCAGGGGGACATGGCCCAGGGACAGGCAGGGTTGGGGATGGGGGAGGCGCTCCCACAGGCGCAGAGGGGCTGGGGGCTTTGTGGTGGTGGGGGAACCTGGGGGCGAGTGGTGCAGTGGTGTGTCTGGAGTTGGGGTGGGGGGACCGTAGGCGGGAGCACCAAGGCCAGACAGCCTGAGCCTGGCACTGGTGGCACATGGCCTCAGGAGAGACCGCCGAAGCAGGTGGGCACTGCACCCGACCTGGGCAGCACAGCATGTCAGTGTGTACCAAGGGGTCCCTGTCCTGAAGGACAGGGAGTGGGAAGCAGGGGATAGTCAGGGGACAGCAGCTGCTCTCAGGCTGCACAGTGCACCAGCTAATGGGAGGGACTGTCTTCTTTGCTTCTCCCCAGCAGCCCAAACTCCCTTGACACACGGCACTCCCGGGACCCCACCAGGCCTGATCGCAAGGAGAAGGAGGAATCACAAGGAGAAGGAGGGATCACAAGGAGAAGGAGGGTGCATCGCTCACGGGACAAGCTCCTCGAAGACCTGGTCCGCATCAGCGAGCAGACTGAGTCACACCTGGTGGCGTGGCAGGAGCAGGAGGATGCCCACTGGAGGGTAGAGCAGGGGCTGCAGAGGGGTGAGCAGAGGCTGCTTGAGCGCATGCTCGACCTCATATAGCAGCAGACCCAGTCCCTGGAGCGTCTGGAGGAGTGCCTCTTCTCTCGGGGCCCTGCCCTGCACCCCAGAGGCAGCCCTCCTCACCGGCAGACCAGGACCCTGGAGTGGACATCTGCAGGCCCAGGATCCGCCTTCCGGAGGCCACTAGCACCGCCCCCCCTGACCCTCTTCAATCCTTCCGACCCCCCTCCCTCCCCCTCACCCTCTTCACTCCCTCCCAACTGCCATGACCCCCCTCACTCCCCCGACCCTCTTCACTCCCCGCAAGCCTCCCAACCCCCACAGCTCCCAACCCCCATTTCTCCCTCTGAATGAAAACCCTGAACATTGTTATACAGTGTGTCGTGCTTTTTATTGGTGTGAGGACAGGGGGGAGATGGGTGCCTGGTGGGGGGGGCAGGCATGGGCAGGTGGTGGGCTGCTCACACTGCACAGCAAGCTACTTGGCCTCGGCCTCCCAGACGCAGGGGACCCTTTCCCCCCGCAGCTCAAAGAGGTTGTGCAGGCAACAGCATGTGCTGACAACCTCCAGCAGGTTGCTCTCGCTGAGCTACAGGCGGGTCAGGAGGGCCCTCCAGCGAGTCTTCAGACAGCCAAAGGCACATTAGATGATGCTGCAGCACCGGTTGAGTCTCCGATTGAAGAAGTCCCGGCTGTCATCCATGCGGCCTGTATATGGCTTCATAGCCAGGGGAGCAAGGGGTAGATGGCATCCCCAAGGATCAGGACTGGCACCTGCATGGCCCCGATGGTGATGGTGTGGTTGGGGAAGAAGGTGCCCACCTACATGCACCTGTACAGGGCAGAGTTGCACAGGATCCGTGCATCGTGCACCCGGCCAGCCCACATAGATGTTCTGGAAGATCCCACGGTGGTCCACGAGGGCCTGCAGGCCCATGGAGTAGTACCCCTTCCAGTTAACATAGTCCCTGGCACAGTGTTCCGGGTCTTGGATGGGTACGTGGGTAGTGTCCACAGTGCCCTACAGTTGGGGAAGCCGAGTCTGGTGAGGCCATCAAAGAGTTCATGAAGGTTGCCCGGGGTGATGAGGCAGGCTAGCATGACCCGGTTGATTGCTCTGCACACCTGCATAACAGCGGTCCCCACGGTGGCCTTCCCGATGCCAAATTGCTGGGCCACGGAGAGGTAGGAGTCCGGGGTTTCTAGCTTCCATGAGGCAACAGTCACTCACTTGTCTACAGGTGGGGGGAGGAAGGGGAGGAGGGGGTTTGAAGTCTAGCTCAAGGAAGGTCTGCTTGCTCATCCTGAGGTTCTGCAGCCACAGGTTGTCATCCCAGGTGGCAAGGACAATCTGCTCCCACTAGTTGCTGCGGACCTCCCATGCCCAGAAGTGACAAGGCACAGAGTCCACTGCCGTGAGTGCAGCAGCTTGCTGGGGCAGCAAGGTGGGGGGCAGACTGGCATCTTCCTCCGCGCTAGCAGGTTGCCAGACAGGCCTGCTCCACAGCCAAAGAAGCCTTACCAATAGCTGGCAGGTGTTGTGCAGCTGCCTGGCAAAGCGCAGGAGAAGAGGCTGGTCCATGATCTGCTCAGGCTCCATGGCTGCGTCTACACTGGTAAATGAAGTCGACTTAAGCTTGCTTAAGTCGACTTAATTTATCCTGCGGCTACACTACACTTTCCTTAAGTCGACTTAAGCAGCTTGCTTAAGTCGATTTAAGGAAAATAAAGTCGACTTAATTAAAATTAAGTCGACTTTATTAAACCTCCTTTCCACTAGACCTAAGGCTTAAGTCGACTCCCCAGAGTCAGGGCTACAATGCCCTCCCTGCCGGGGGGCGGGTGGGAGACAGGGTGAGCCTGGCATGCCCCCCCACAGGGCAGGGCAGAGCCCTACCCACCCTGCCCCTATGCCCTGCCAGGGTCCTAGGTACAATGGGGCAAAGGCTGAGCCCCCTGGCATTGGGCAAGGGGTGCCCCCCTGCCCCTATGGACCTCCCCTAGGTCACCCTAAGACCCTAGAAGTCGACCTAGGCATTCAGTGTGGACACTCTAGGTTGACTTTTTAAGTTCCCCTTTAAGTCGACTTTAAAGTGTAGACACACTAAGTCGACTTAGTTAAAGTCGACTTAAATTAACAAGAGTAGACATAGCCCATGTTGCCAGGCACAATGGGAAGTTGCTGAGCTCACTTCCTCTTTTGAAGGAGGGGCCGGGGGAGAGGGGACCTTCTCTGCTGCCATGCTGACCCATTTCCCACAATGCACCCCTCCAACTCCTCCCAAGTCGACTTAAGAGTCTAGAGTAAACTCTCTAAGTCGACTTAATAAAGTCTGCCTTAAGTCGATTTAAGAGTCTAGTGTAGACTCTCTACGTCGACTTAATAAAGTTGACAACTTTCTAAGTGTAGACATAGCCAAAGAGCTCAACCAATTTAACAATAAAAAGTTTAAGGGCAGACTTGATTACAGTCTGTAAGCTAGTCAAATTCAGATAGAAATTAAGACATAAAATTTTTAACAAGGAGAGTAATTAACCTTTGGAACAAATTACCAAGAGTCTTGGTGGATTCTCCATCACTGACATCTTTTAAAGCAAAAGTAGACATTATTCTAGGAATTATTTTAAGATAGTTCTATGGCCTGTGTTATACAGAAGGTCAGCCAGATGATCACAGTGGTCCCTTCTAGCCTTAGAATCTATGGAATCCAGTGTGAAATGAATTTGGAGGCCTCAGACAATATTCCACAAAAGACAATCACTGAAAATGGCAATTGCATCAGCAGAAACAAAGGACAGAATGGATGCAGACACTGATTATTCTGACACCTCGATCCAGTTTCTTCCATATCAGTGCTGAGGCATGTTGGTGTGAAAGCATGGATTTGACATTTTCATAGCTGTGTTGTTTGTTATGTTAATAGAGGATACCAGTCTCTCGCACTTTATTACCTTACACCTTCAAGAATATATTTTTTTTAAATCATGAAAGGAGGAAAACCCTCTAAAAATTTTTACTATTAGATTCTGTTTTTCACATATATGGTAGCCATTCAAGCCCAATTTTGTAATAATCTTCACAATAATCTTTGTCTAGTTTTGCGATGTGCATCATTTTCCATTTCTTTGAAGCTAATTGGGAGAACATTTTCCCCACTTTTCTTCTCATCTCTCATTTTGTCACCCTGAGCTCCTTCATTCTATTCAGACATAGCCCTGTTCCTTGACAGCTCAGTCTTTGACCTTAAACTATGTCAAAGAAGGGAGCAGAGTGAAAAAGTAATGTGATGTTAGACACAGTAGCACCTGCCATTCTTTTGCTATTTTAACTGTAAATAAAAAAAAACAAATTTGCTGTAGTGGTGAAAGGCTACAGATCTCAATTATAGGGTATGATTCAAGTCTTACAGGATACAGAATTTTTGCACGGTGTGGGGGAAATGCTGGGTAGCATGCACTGATCAGGAGGTTAAAAATTAGTCATCTGTTTAAAATCAGCATTTTTTTAAAGTAGAGAAAGTGGAGGTGGAGAAAAACAAACCATAATAAACAAATAATAATAGAAAAAAAAACACAATTAAGAGCATTCTGGTGTTTGCTTGTATCATTGGTCCACAACTCCTGTGCTATAGCTTACTTCTAATGGCCAGACATTCATAAACCACACGTATTTATGGCTGAGATTCCAACCAAAAATGATATGACTGTGTTTAAATGCTAGCCTGTATGTTCTGTGCTCTGCTTTCTTGTGTGGCTTCTCTCAGCTGATCTATTTGCAAAATGCATTCTCATAATGAAAAAGAAGCCTCAGACAAGCAAATTGCACCATTATCAAACCCGCCTCCTTTTGCCCTCCGTTCCCTTGTAACCTCACCTTTTTAAAAAGGTTTTTTACCACATGCTTTCTCTGTATGCATTTTGTTCAATATCTGTGCTATTTGTATATGAAAGTGGTAAAGAAAAGAGTGCACTTGGAAGTCAGACATCTTTGGTGTATTCTGATGTATAAAATGGATTCTGAAAAATCACATTCCACATTCATAAATTCACATTCATGAATGCTGGATTACAGATTCGAATAGCATTGAGTTTGCTGTGAGTGATCTGAAGCTGAGACAATGTGATATTAGTCAACTAACAGCAGATAGATAGAAAGACACTTGGGCTTACCACCAGATATGTGACAATATTTACATATATAATTTGTATTGTTTTGGCCCTCCCATCTGCCCTTGTTATTTTTCTTCTTTTTCAATGGCTGTGTCTTTGTATGTGTCTGGTCAGCACCTCATACACTATCAGTGCTAACATAGTACAAATAATCATTTGGATTCCACAGTTTTAAATTGTTCAGGGCCATTTTTAATTTTTATTGTGTATTTTGGAAGAAAAAGAATTCAGTTTGTAGACATGCTTTTTTCAATAGAAGGCTGATAAGCCCTGATCAACCTTCTATTGGAAAAAGCATGTATGTAAGCTGAGTACTTTCACGTACAAAGAAAGCATCAAGTTTGTACAGAAATCTTAAAACCATGCAGTCATTGTGGTAAACACTGAAGAAAGACAAGAAATAGGCCACGATAAAGTCTGAAAAATATAATTACGGAACTAAAGGCATCAACATTTAAACAACTAATTTTGTTTATATTTTACTTTTTTTAAATAAATCTTACCATCATAGCAGTGCTAATATCTCTATTCTTTTGAAAGTGCCATGGGCTCTTTAATTACCATAGGTATGAAGGGCTTTATTTGTATTTATTTCAATTTATATATATCTTAAAGAATCAAAGTCATCTACCTGGATAGTGTCCCTAGGACCTAGAAGCTGGAGGCAGTAGTCATTGTGTGCTGACTCAAATGAAAGAGTGCCATCTACTGAATCAAACAAGGAGTCCTGTGGCACTTTTAAAGACTAACAAATTTATTTATCACATGAGCTTTTGTGGGAGAAAATCCCACTTTGTCAGACACTTTGAAAGCATCTGATGAAGTGGGATTTTCTCCCACGAAAGCTCATGTGACAAATAAATTTGCTAGTCTTTAAAAGTGCCACAGGACTCCTTGTTTGTTTGTTTATTTTGCTATCCCTTTGGAACTTATCTACTGAATCTTCATCTTTACTTCATTCCCTATAATGTGTCCCATACGTGAACTGACACAGGCATTACACCAGCCCTAATACTACTTGGTTTGTGAGTTAACACAATCATAATGTGAAATAACATAGCTGCAAGTATTAGTCTCAGGCTTTTGTACAAGATCTAAACTGTACACTGCTCAGATTCAAATTTTACTATGTTATGATGGAATAAATTTCAGATTTCACTGATTTCAGTGCAGTTGCTCCAGTTTTATACAGGAGTCACTAAAATGAGGGAAAACTCAATCTCTGCATCTTGAAATAACTTTGGGACTAGGGATATATCATCACACTGTAATGTTGCAATACCGCATGCCCTGCCATGATGGGACAATACTGCTCTTAAACCTCAAAAGGGTCTTGACCGTAAATTCTCATAGTGAAACTCCTGTTTCAGCTTAAGAAATGTGACTATGTTAAGATCAGTTAAACAGTGAACATTCCTCCAATTTGAACAATCTGAGCTTCTCTGCATCAAGAACTCGGATGAGATGATGGAATCCATCCATATAAAATATAACATGAAAGAACAGAGACAAGGCAGAAGATTATTTTTAATTGTCCCGAGTTTACTGCAGAAAGAAGTGAGAGGAAACATTTTCCTGTGGGGAGGAATCAAAGATCAGAAGTAACAAGCAAATGTAAACCGCCCTCAAATTAGTGTTATGTACTCAACAGTGTGCCATCTGACTGCACTATCTACAAGAGTACCAGTCAGCAGCCACAGTACATTTTTGTTGTGGCAGAGCTGGACCTCTTAAGGTAAATTCACGCCTGCTCCTTCTTTCTCATATATTATATTGATGTCTTGCAACAAAGCAGCAAATGCAACATGCAAATACCTGCTGCAAAAGCTATTGCAGTAAAGCGCTGTGGTTAAGAGACTCTTTCCTGGAGAAGAGAGGAGACAGACTGATAGGATCAGAGAAAGCTCCGAGGCCCAAGGTCTGGGGCTCCGCTTCACAGAGAACGCACTTGAATAACTTCCTGGTCACACCCTTTCCCCTACATGATATAAGGTCAGTAACTCAGTCTGTCTCGCCTGCAGAGTGTGGGGGGCCCGGCAAGTCACTCTATGCGGGCTGGGGCTCCTTCCCCTTCAGTATACTCTTTACTCTCCGGTGGGGGGCGGGTACTGAGCTAGCGCTAGGGAAGGAACTTGCTCCGCCCGGGCCAGGGTCGCACGACGCCGTGGTCTGTGCAGGGCATACGGACGGGGTGGGGCCCATCGTTCTGCCCACTCGCTTTCTTAGGCCACAACAGGTTTCTTGTCATGTGACTCTAAGCGCACCGACACCTGACTGCTCCGGAAGCAGTTGCCACCATTTTTGCTGTGGGCAGAGACCAGGCCCAACCTTCCCTCCCCCCACCCCAACCAAAGCCCGAGACCAACATGACCGTAGGCAGTGAGTGTGCGACTCTTCTCAGCTCAGAGCGGAAGTGACGTATACTAGAGTCTCGCGCGCTGCGGTAGACCAGTTGTCCTCCCCCACCCTTGTCCCTCTTCTCTATGGTTCCTCCCCCACACACTCTGTTCCCTCACGGCGACGGGAAATGGCCGCAGAGCTGCGATAAGGGAGCGGGGCAGCCGGGAGCGCCGCCTGCCAGGTGAGCGCCGAGGGCGGTCTCGGCTACGCGGGACGCAGGGCGGGAACAGATGGAACAGGGGACCCGCTCGGGCCCGCCAACGCGCTGGCGGCCTGGCGCAGTTTCTGGCGGGCTTGTGTTTCCGCGTCGCTCGGCCGGGCCAGAAGCTACGGGGGCGCGAGATCCCTCCCCATCCTCCCTCTTCCGTCCGCGCGCGAGATTCTCCCCCCCCCCTCCTCCCTCTTCCGTCCGCGCGCGAGATCCCCCCCTCTTCCGTCCGTGCGCGAGATCCCCCCCCCACTCCCTCTTCCGTCCGCGCGCGAGATCCCCCCTCCTCCCTCTTCCGTCCGCGCGCGAGATCCCCACGTTGCGTGTTCCCCTTCCTCCCCTGGGGCGGAGACTGCACTCCCGGCCGAAGCAGGGCGCGCTAGGCCGGCCTGTGGGGCCCGAGAGCGCCGCCGTTTCCTGGAGCGGCGCTGCCTCCCCGCAGCCGTGCGCTGGTGCTGGCGGGAAGCTCAGGAGACGGGCCGCGTCGGAGGCCAGAGGTGCGCTCAGCCGGTGGGAGCAGCGCGGCGCTGCGAGCGGGCGGGGGCGGTCTTTTACCTGCCGGGCGGGCTCTGCGGCGCGGTGCCTTCATAGGCCCTTTCCTCGCTCCTGTTTATAAGCCGCGTTTTTCTGCCGCCGGCTTTGTGGAAGAGGACCCCGAGCCAGGTGAAACACCGATCAGACCCGGGTCGGTGCCACCAAATGCGGGGAGCGCCCCAGGTGAAAAGAGGGTTACAGGCCTCCCCGCAGTCTTTGTTCATTCGGGAACCTCTCATCGCCCCCCTCATCTCCTAAAGGACTAGGAGTGAGGTACTAGTTTACTTACTGCTCCAGCATCGTGTGTCACTTCGGTACAACTCTGATAGCCGATGGGAGACTTAGAAGCGAAACTTTCTGCCTCACCCATCCTTTCTTAAAGAGGTAGCTGACTTCTGCTATGCAAAGAGCGTGAAACCGAGCCTTGCTTGGCATGAAGTGGGGTCTTTTCATAAAAATCACTGCTTGAGAACGATTTGTGGTTCAAAGGCCCCAGGGATTCTGCAGAGTGTTTTAAGATTTCCAAAGAGGGCCGCACCTCCATTTGAAATTTTTTAAGGGTCTGCAAATGAAAAAAGTTTGAAAACTACTGTTGTAAGGGGGTAATAGTGATTGCTCTGAAAAATAAGTTCATAATCTGGGCTGCTACTAGCTCAAAATTATGCATCAGTTTTGCTGCTTAAAATAGATACCTTATCATTAGAGCTAACGTACTGGCAAGATTATTCGAAAGAAGGTGTTGACTCTTAATTGCACATTAAAGAAACAGACTTTTCTCTGTTTGTACTTGTGTGTAATATCTATGTTGATTGGTAGCAGAATAAAAAAAAATCTTGCTATTACCAACATGTTGTCCATTAACTCAAATGTAAAAATATTTTTCTAGTATCTTCTCCTTCTCCATGGAAACAGTGATTCAAATTAAATAGTTCAAGAGAAAATCAATTTTATTTTGTCACTGTTTCAGGTTAATTTTCATATCACTGTACTTACATGGTCATGTTTTGTTTGCATGGTATAAAGATAATAGTTTTCATTTTCAGATCTATCTGGGTGTTATGAATATATTACACTATAAAAAGGGACCAATAAGATGTGTATGAAAGAAGAATCTCACAATGTTGAAAAATATGAAAATATACACACAAATTCAAATTGAGACAATCTTTAGTGGTTTGTCCATTGAGAAAGTGGCAAATGCATCATCCCCAAATTTTTTCAGTTATTGTGGCCAAAAGCAACAAACTGGTGTGTCTAATTTAATGCATCATAGTGAAAAGAGCAATTCTATTTTGAACATTTTATTTGTACAGCAAGTCAAATAACTGCCTTTCCTTTCTCTTCCATACATTCCCTGGACAAATTTACAGAAATGTGTGGAATTGTTACATATAGTATATGTTCATTGTAATGAAGGTTTCACCATTATATAGATTAATTAAATCGATTCCAGTGTGGATTTCTATAGTGTCAGTGAAATGGTTTTTCTTTGGGGAGTGGGTGTGGGTGTGTATATAAATATTTCCCAGCAATGAAATTTTGGAAATGTTGAGATTTAGTAGCTTGAGAGAGCTACAAAAGACAAGGTGTGTAACTGTGAGAAAACCAGATATCCTAACCTTCCCCATTTGCAGGGGAATTTGCTGTCTGGGAAATTAATTGGGGGTTCAGTAGTCTTTTGTAAGAGTTGAAGCTCTAACCTCCTGTCTAGCTGCTGAAAGGTTGAAGAAGCTACTTGTCTTCTTTCCTCTCTGGGATCTGGCACCTTGAAGCATTGCAGAGGTTAGGATTTAAAAGTTTGATGTAAATATGTTTTAGCTAACACAAACTATGGCTACATCAACATTTGGAGCTAGAGGTGTGATTTCCATATTGAGTAGATATATTTGCATGATAGAATACTAAAAATAGTAGTTTAACTGTGGTAGCATGGGCAGTGGTGAGCCACCCCGAGTATCCTGGCATAAGTACTTGGGGCAGCTAGTCTGTTGCTCCTTACCACTGCCTAAACTGCCTTGGCTATGCTGCTATTTCTGGTGCTCTAGTATGTTTACTTGAGCTGGGAATTGTAACCATAGCTCCCATTGTAAGCATAGGCTTAAGCGTGTTTTGTGATTGTGACTTGTTTAGCCATAGCTGAACTATTTTTGGTCTATCTGGAGAATGTACCCAGGTACCTATGTGGGTTTGCACCTAGGAGGCTACTTCAGTTGTTGGTATTTGAGCAAGCTCATGTACCGATAGCGATATAATTTGATATAACTAGAGCAAGGCTAGCTGCAGTCACACATTGATTGCTATTTAAACATACCCTAACTAACTTGTTTTATAAGTCTAATATAGGCAGAGTATGTAACATTCCCCAGAATGCAGTTTGGATCATTGAACAGCTGTGTCCCCTTATTTCTCTAGCCTGGGTTATCTTTTTACTGCTTTGCTATAAAAATATCCACTGTTGGCCTACTCAAACAGCCTTTAGCATACAAATTCACAGCTAAATACATGAGCACTCTTACCAGTAACTCAGAAATTACATACAGGATGACAACCGCAAATTCTTAGTCTCAGCCCTGTCTCCCAAAAATGTGCTGCTTCTACTGTCCAGTAAACTACTGAATGAGGCAAACTCACAGAAAGTCCTGCATTTCATCAAAGGAAAATGATGTATGCATCAGCCTTACTATCCCAAATGGAGTTTCTCACACATTCTAATTCAATCTTATCTGGTTAAGATAAAACAATAAGATAAGTTTATTAGCTACAGACAGATTTTAAGTGATTACAAGTGATGCATAAAAGTCAGGATTGGTTACAAGAGAAAATAAGGAGTAATATGCAAGCTAATACCTAACTTAACAAGCTAAATTAACTTAAAGCAAAGGTTTTTCTCACCATACTCAGAAGTTTCACAGCCTGGGTCTCCTTTCAGTGTGGGACTACTCCCCTTTAGATGAGCTCTTTAAGAGTTGTTGATGTCAAGAGCAGAGGGGGTTGCACTGCCGATGTAAGGGGACACAGTATCTATATCAGAGGTGTCAAACTCGTTTGGTGACGGGGGCCAGAGTGGAAGGCAGGACACTGATCGGGGACCGAAGTGTGTCCGAGTAGACTTCCTGACCCCCTTCTCAGAACAGTACCACCTGGGGTCCCTGACCCCTTCCCCTGCTGTGCTTGAAGCAGTGTGGGCTCCTCTTTCCCCTCCCCAAACCCACAGGCTCTCTGACACCTTCCCCTTTGCTGTGCTGCCCTTCCCTTCCCTTCTCCTCTTCCCGGTGCGGCTCCTCTGCCCATTCCCTTCCAGGCATGGGGCTCCATTCTGGTCCCCGCCTGCCTTTCCTGCACCAGTTCCTGAACCCTTTTTCCAGCCTGCTGCCCCATGGAGCCGGCTCCCCGCCTCCTCCCCCCCACCTTACCTGTCTCACAGGGGCTCAATCCAGCCCCTGGAGTCAGTTCTCTGGCCAGGCCATTCCCCGCCCTGAGCCACTGTCTGGGTGCACACAGGGTGGCAGACTTTAAAAGGCTCTGGCCAGGTATCAACAAAATTTCTGCCTAGCTAGGTGCCCAGCCTCAAAGCAAGGTGCCCAGCTGGTACCCCTCCCTCCCCCTCGCCCCTGCTGGAAAAAAAAACAAAAAACTGCTCACAGCCCCAGAATCTGCAAGGGGCTGGTAAAGGTACCTTCAGTTTTTACTTTTTGCCACCAGAGGGCATGCCTCCAGTGTATTTTTGTAGCAAAGGAGTGCTCTCTGCTGACAAAAAGTAAAATCGCAGGGACTTTATTGGGGCTTGACTGGTCCGGCGAGGGAGAGCTGTGCAGGGCTCCGAGGGCCGGATAAGAGCCCTTGGTGGGCCGCAAGTTTGACATCCCTGGTCTATATTGACACTGCGTTGCCCTAACTAAGCTGACAAAAGCCACACACTTCTTGTCAAGCTGGTTTTATTTTGTTGAAAAAACATGGCTGTTTTCTTGGTGGTGCCTTGTTGGCCATGTGTACACCACCTGTTTTGTTGACCAAAGTCAGCTTTGGTCGACAAAACAGAGGTAATGTACACATAGCCATAAGCCTTGGCTTAAATTTGTCTAGCCTAGTCTTTAACTTGTTTAGCATCTGTTAAAGTACATGGTGCCCTGTCTGCAGTAGACTTTTAGAATGTGCTAATTAGCTTGTATTGGTAATAATATTGCTCCTTTTTATTTCATTATAGACAGAGCCCAAGATGGTCTGGTCTTCTATTATTCCTTCAGACTCACCATGACCAGAACTAGAACCTCTTAATCTTTTTACAATATTAAAGCGTAAATGTTCTACTGGTGAATGGGCACGTGGACTTTTTGAGCCTTGAGAGAGCAAGGTTTGCAAACCAAATAAGTGTTGTATTAATTAGTGCAAGAGAAGCTGAAAGTGTGAAATCTGGTTTTAAACAAAAGTGTGCATTGAGAGCTGTCAGCATTTTGTGGGATTTGCTTATAAGTATTAAAATAATGTTGGGGTGCAGAAGAATTTGTTTACTTAGCATTGAAGTTTGTGGAAAAATTCCTATTTAGTTCAGTGGAGGTAGGAGTCAGCTCATAATTTACATATGGCTGTGAGCTGGTTACATGTGTTGGATCTGGGGCTGTAAAAACACCTAAATTGAGACCAAATTCATTAACTATGATATGCGTGAGATAGACCTAAATATAATTCTTGTTCAACAAACCTAAATATTTGTGTAGACCTTCCCTTTGTACAGATCACGGAATGCTGAATTTTCCTAATATGCTCTTTGATTTTTGTTTCCTTCTGTGTAAAAAAAAAAAAAAACCAAAACAAAACCAAAAAACCACAAAACAGAATTCCTTGTACAATGAAACTTGGTGGCTAGCAGAAATTGATTAATTACTGTCCATATCTTTTATGCTTCTATAAGACAGTAAAAAGAAAACTTGATGAGACAATATTAGGGGTATAAATGCCCGTACATGTTTTTGAGTATTCCTGCATCCATAAATAACTAATATATACATATGTGTCTAATAGCCTTATTATCTGTTGCATGAAGACCTCCTTATAAAGCTTTCATTGATGTCATTTAAAAAGAGGATTCCAGGTAGACCTGCCTACATAACATTTTCCTTAATAGTATTTTGGAACAAATTTGTATTATGTTAAATAAATCTTTGTGACAAAATTTGTCTCATCTACAGAAATCTTTTTAGAAAACTGAATATGCATGTCATTCAAAATAATTTTTATGTTTTACAGGAATTGGTACTTCTGAGAGCGCATTTAGAGAATTTTAAAATCACTTCATTGATTAACATCTGGAGGACTGAGGTAAGATTAACACTTGGTTTTATTTCTGTCACTTTTGTATTTCTAGTCTGATCTGAAACTAAAATGTAAATTGAATGGTTTTCTCCTCCAGAGATTGCAGTATTTGTGAATGGATGACTAAAATGTTTACCTATTTCTAAAATTGCATAAACTGAAAGTGTTTGATCATATATGTACCTACCCTTAACAATTCATGTTTATCCTCTTATGTGCTTAAGTTTCTTTAACTAATAATGATCTTTGGGAGAGCAAGCTGAGTGTATATATACAGTAGTAACTTTAACTCAAAGTTAAACATAAGTGTATGATAGAGCATCCTTTTTTTGTTGCTAACTTATATTGTCAATTATATATAAAAGTTATAAGGTCATATAAAGGTTATAAAGGCTTTTACAAAAGGGATATATAAAATGTCAGTATCAGTACATTTTATGCCTTTGCTTTAACTTACTTTAAACGATTGTATATAGCACTGGTGATTGTGGGCTCTGAGGCATCTAAAATCAGAAACTCTAAACTACTTGCTAGTAAATTACAACTAGTTTAAGTTGTCACCTCTCAGCTGACATATTTTCTGAAATAAATCGCTCAGCCTGAACTGTATCTTCAAAGGAAAATGAAATTGAAACAAAGTTTTTCTGTTTTTAACAAAGAATATAGGGAAGATAGAAACTCTAAACAGAAAAGAACTGAGTTGCTTTGGGGTTTCTTTCCCCTACTAAAATTGATGTTTCTTTTAAGATTATATCTAGCCAGAGATGTCAGTTTACATAGCTAATGATCAGTTGCAAAAGTGTTGAACTATACAGGTATGTTATTTCAGTTAGTTGCTGTAGTTCTAATCAACTTAAAGCCTACAACACTTTTCATATTTATTTGTAAGACAATTTTTTTATTTTTTTTAAAAGGATCTTGAAAAAATCTTTGGGTCAGTTTGACTGGAGAAAATGTGATTTGAGGCTGAGTAGTTTTAGTTCATGTGAAGCAGGGTTATACACACAGCTCAAAACTACTATCCCACTTAAACAGATTTCTTGGTGTTTCTTCATATCTCTTTCTAAGGGTCAACACATATTAGGTTGTGCGGTTCTGGAGAGAGCTGTCTATTTTGGGTGCATGAGCTTCCAACAGTCAGTAATATTTTTTTAAAGGTCCATATTGTATAGATAAAGATTTCTTACATTGGCAGCTTCGGTGCAAATTGTCATCTGTTTGAAGCCCTAGAAGTAGTTCAGACTTAAACTGAACTAGTTTTTCTGTAATGCTACTACTCATGTATAAATTGTGGTTTCCATTCAGGTGTGAATAGAAGACGTAACTTCTTAAAAAACTTTTTAAAGTACTGCTCTCACTCTTCTGCTTTCAACGTGAATTGTGGTTATTTTAAAATTTTCACATGGAAAATTTTCAATAGCACAGGATAAAGATAACTTGTTTAAAGGGAAATGTCAGCTTTGTATCAAAGTGGCTTACGATTTAAATTCATTGACTGATTGCAGGTACAAAACACCTTCCACGATGCTTCTACGTCTCACTTCCCCTAAGCTGGACAAATATGTTGATCAAAAAAACCCTCCTTCCCCATTAAAACATTGAGTTTTTGCTGAGTCAGAATTTCTTGGTCCTCTTGTAAGCCCCTCTCCAGCTCTTCCAGTCAGATTGTTAGGATGCAGCAGATCTGGAGGAGTGGCTTGACAGTCCATCTCTGTCACTGATCTTAAGTTCATTATAAATGATGAGACAGGTGGCAAATCACAAGATATTGTACAAAGTGCAGCAAAAGTATAGGAGATCACATGAGAGGTATGAATGTCTGAACAGTCTGTGCACAGGAGAATCTCCAGTTTCCCCTCCACTGCTCTTAGTTGAGGAATAGTTGTAGAACAATCTGGGAAAGTTTGCGTTGCCATGTTGTATCTGTAGTGGTAGGACTTCATTCTATAATTATAAAATGGATGAGCCTGATCTTTTTTTAAAAAATTAGTAACTTTGAGAATCAGGATGGTACAACCAGTCTTGTTTGTAATCTTTTTCCTCCCCAGAGTGCTGAAATGTGGTACTGACTTTTATATAGTTAAGACTATTTAGATAAATGGTGTTCTCTGTCTACTAAAAGCCTGGTTCATTATATAAAAGTATGATTCACTAATATGGGCTACATGAAATATAAATGTTGCCCCTTGACATTTTTCCACTCTTCCTTTTGGTTAGGAATAATCCACTGGAGAAAATGGGTCGATCTAACTCTAGATCTCATTCTTCAAGATCAAAGTCCCGATCTCAGTCCAGTTCTAGGTCGAGGTCCAGATCACATTCTAGAAAAAAGAGATACAGGTAAATTAATTGTATTTTTGATTTACAGGTTTTGGGGCTAATGTGTTTTAAAAGTATTGTATTTTTAGTTGCTCTTTTACTTAATATGTCCTCCACTTGCTGTCTTCAGCAAAAGTGAATCTGGGACCCTAGCTCATCATATTTGAGTCCATCTTAGATGAGCTAACTGTTAGTATTATTGCTCTAATCATTTACTGCCTCCTTGTTTTACTGTTAAACTCCTTTGAGCTGTAGAACAAGAATGCTTTTTATGCTTCCTGATTTTTTTTTTTCTTTACATGATATTTCCTTTGTTTAGTCCATTTCCTGTTGGATTGTCACTCTCTCACATGCATCTTTTCAAATCACAAGTAACTTGTATTACTGGCTTAATTTGCAGCATTAAGCTATTGGTCTTTTTATTTGAGAGGTGATATAAATAACACAATCAATAAAGAAGAATTTTAGAATTAATTTCACTTTTACTTGTATCATGTTACTGATAAATTGAATTTGACATCAGGGTTTTAGTAAAGGATTTTTGAATTGTCATGCACTAACTTTTTCTTTTAACTTTAGTTCTAGGTCTCGGTCCAGGACATATTCACGATCTCGCAGTAGGGATCGTGTTTATTCTAGAGATTATCGCAGAGATTACAGAAATAATAGAGGAATGAGACGCCCCTATGGTTACAGAGGAAGAGGTAGAGGGTATTATCAAGGAGGAGGTGGTAGATATCATCGTGGAGGTTATAGACCTGTCTGGAATCGAAGACATTCCCGAAGCCCTAGGCGGGGTCGTTCACGTTCCAGAAGTCCAAAGCGAAGGTCTGTGTCTTCCCAGAGGTCCCGGAGCAGATCTCGTCGATCTTACAGATCTTCCAGGTCTCCAAGGTCCTCTTCATCTCGTTCTTCATCCCCATACAGCAAATCGCCTGTCTCTTCCAAAAGACGCGGGTCTCTGGAAAAGCAGGTTAAGAAAACTGAAGGGGCTCCTCTGCAAGATAGCCCTTTAAAAAGTAAATCACAGGATGAACAGAAAGATGCATTTGAGCATGACCCATCTGAGTCCCTTGACGATTTTAACAAATCAGCAGCTTCTGGTGACATTTGGCCTGGCCTTTCAGCATATGATAATAGTCCAAGGTCACCCCGTAGTCCTTCTATTGCCTCCCCACCCAGTCAGAGTTCATCTTGCTCCGATGCTCCCTTGCTCAGCACAGTCCATTCAGATAAAAACACACCTCAACATTCACATTCCATTCAGCACAGCCCTGAAAGGTCTGGCTCTGGTTCCATTGGAAATGGTTCCAGTCGCTACAGTCCTTCTCAGAATAGCCCATTGCATCACGTCCCTTCAAGGAGAAGCCCTGGAAAGACAATCCCTTCACAGAGTGCTCCACGTGAGGAGGCACGAATGCGCTCATTTTATGCTGAAGCTGGGGAACAGGAAACTGCAAAGGGTGGAAAGTTTCTGAAAAGGTAAGAATATCTGTAAAAGGTAGTGTTGAATCCTAGAATACCCCTACTCCGTCTGTTGAACTTCAGTTAATTTACCTATATGCCTCAGAACTTCAGCATGGTGAAACAGCCTTGAATGTTTACTAATTTCAGTCTAGTTATGCTTAAGCTTAACACGTGAAGAGCTCTCCTTTTTATGGTACTTTACATTCTTAGCCTTGGGCTAGTGGAGATAGGGAACTATATCTCTGTGGAATGAGTAGTTTGTACCTTTCCTTTACAGCATTTTTTCAGATGTTCTGTTTACTAGTGGTATCTAAAATGGCTTCATAAGAAAAAAATATAAGGGGCTAGTGTATTGCAAGTGTCTTCTGATTTTTATTTGCTAAAAGGAAAATTCTACTCGGACTGATCTTCCATATCTTATAGAATGAGACTGTCCTCCACTGTCTCCCAGAAAATGGTTTAATGTCTGTGTAACAAGTACAATGCTTTCTTTATCAACATCGACAAACAGCATGTATTTCTAGTTGTTAATGCATTTTTGACTAATTTTGTGCCTTGACTATATTTATTAAGAGGAGTCCAAATCTTGGATTGGTTTGTTGAAATTAACTGTCTACATGGAGGAAGGACTACATTAAAACAAAGTATTTACATATTTTCCAGCTGATATCAGTTTCAGGCTTATATTTAGAAAGTTGACAGCTGAGACTTGATTATCAAATGTTCAATTTCAGATTTAGCACTCTGAATAAAAATACAGCTGTAGAAATTTTACCCAAAATTGAT
Organism: Pelusios castaneus; assembly: GCA_007922175.1. Lineage (NCBI taxonomy): Eukaryota > Metazoa > Chordata > Testudines > Pelomedusidae > Pelusios > Pelusios castaneus. The sequence continues at coordinate 2,484,192 of ML685875.1, read as the reverse complement.
TTAGCTTTTTGTCAGATTTCTTATAAAAATGGATTGAAAAGAGAAATAATCTGGCTTCTAGCCATGCTCTTTATGGAACTTAAATTAAAATGCTCAATCAGTGGATTGCTATTTATAAATATACTTACAAAGGCAGCAGAATTCAGACTTTTCCCTAAGTAAATACATTATCAGTGTGTATGTTGGAAACTACTAGCATGAAAATACTGTATTGAGATGGTGATAGCTGAATGAAATAAGCAATAATTTTTAAATAGATTCAGCAAAATTCAAAGAGCTAGACTACGTCTACACTGAAACTACTACAGTGGTATAACAGCAGTGTTTCACTGTAGTTACTACTGATATCAAACAGAAGGGTTCTCCAGTTGGTGATCATAATCTACCTCCCTTTGAGTATATCTACACTGAAAATGCTATAGCAGAAGCACCATTGTAGCATTTGCAGTATGGATATTATTTATGCTGATAGGAGTTCTTCAATCAATGTAGGTAATCCATGTCCTTAAGAGGTGGTAGATAGGTTGATGGAAGAATTTTTTTGTTGTTTTCTATTTCTTTTTCTTGCACTGTCAACATCAGGAGTTAGACCAGCATAGTATGTCTCTCTGTGGAGTGGATTTTTCACACCCCATGAGAGATATAGCTATGTTAGTAAATTCCCAATGTAGATCAGCATTCAGACAGAAGACTGAAAAGCCAGTTTACACAGTTGTTCACAGTATTCCTGAAGTCTTACAGTAACTGACTTAACGCCCATATAGAGTTGTGGGTCTCTGTGTTACAAACACAGCAAGATTTTGAAAATGGTTTTTCATTTTTATTTTTTTAATGGAACCCCTTTAATTGAAAGAATTGTAGGGGTTCAAAAGTAAAGTGCAAATTGAAATACTAAACTTTCTGTGATTCCCCTACAGACAAAAATGACAGGCATAAAAGTGTTTGAAGCTGGGCATCAAATTAAAATGTGTCAAATCACTAGCTCTTAAAAATTTAGCTGTGAATTTCTAGGAGCTTAGGTAAATAGGGATTCTTTTCTTATATTTGTTTTTTCAAAGAATAGCATGTAAATGGCTGTGGTTGTAATAATAATGCTGTGCAAAAACGTATTTCCTGAACAGTTGAACTAATCAGAAAAATTTGATTTTGTGTTGGTAATTCTGTGATATTGGGGTGGCGCAGAAGTGAAATGCATATGAACTGGAATTAATGCAATCCAGAGTTACCATCCTCTTCTTTGCTATCCACAGGTACACAGATGAAGAGTCTAGAGTATACCTGCTTGATAGGGGTAATATCAGGGAGAGAGAGGCCCAGAAGGAGAGAGGATCAGAAAAAGGGAGGACAGAGGGAGAAAGGGAATGGGAGGATCAGGAAGCTTTAGATTATTTCATTGATAAAGAGGTTGGGAAACAAAAGTTTAATGACTCTGACGGGGAGGAGACAGAGGAGACAGAGGATTATGGACAGTTCAGAAAATCTGTCCTGGCAGATCAGGGTAAAAATTTTGCTACTGCATCTCACCGGAATGCTGAGGAGGAAGGAACGAAATACAAATCTAAAATTTCAATGAAGGGCAATAGAGAGAGTGATGGATTTAGAGAAGAGAAGAGTTATAAACTTAAAGAGACTGGCTATGTAGTGGAAAGGACTAGTGCAACAAAAGATAAGCACAAGGAAGACGACAAAAGTTCTGAGAGAATAATGGTGAAGAAAGAAACTCAGTCACCTGAGCAGGTAAAGTCTGAAAAGCTCAAAGAACTCTTTGATTACAGTCCCCCTCTACACAAGAATCTGGATGCGAGAGAAAAATCCACCTTCAGAGAGGAGAGCCCACTTAGGATCAAAATGATAGCCAGTGACTCCCATCGTCCTGAAGTTAAACTCAAAATGGCACCGGTACCTCTTGATGATTCCAACAGGTATATTATCCTTCTTCACAGACAACTTCTTCACCCAACTACAGAGTTTACCTAGACATTATTTAAACCACTGGTTTCTTTTTGTCTCTCTCTTTTTTTGGTTGATTCATTTTAGACCTGCTTCCTTGACTAAAGACAGGCTGCTTGCTAGCACACTTGTCCATTCTGTCAAGAAGGAGCAAGAGTTCCGATCCATCTTTGACCACATTAAGTTGCCACAGGCCAGCAAAAGCACGTCAGAATCATTTATTCAGCACATTGTGTCTTTGGTTCATTATGTCAAAGGTATGTACTCAGTTTACCACAGCAAGTACAAGTATTTGCATTTAGAGAAACAGACAGAGTTAAACCTGCTTAATGTCACTAATAAAGAGACAGCTCAATTATCTTTCTTCATACTGATTTATTTACATTTCCTTTTGAGAAATACTCATCTTAAAATAACTCAGAAAAAGACGGCACAGGTAGTCCCAGAAAACTAGCAGTAATAACAAGTTTGATATATTTTGATCAATTTTGTTGTACAGTGAAATAAACTGGACAGTTTGTGAAATTTTGCACTTAAGTTTAAATATGCTATAATTAAAAAAAACTGTATATTGGCCAATCTCTAGATTCCTTTGAAGTTGCCAATTTTCATTTTTTTTTTAGTGATTGTGATTTCTGTTGTTCGCAAATTATATAATATGAAAATACTGTTGAATCCTTCGATTGGGACATCCCAATATCCTCCTTAAGAAAATATTTTTTTAGAAGTCTGAAAAGAGTAAAAACTATGCTAAATAAATATGCAGAAATAAAACTAATGAAATTTTATCTTGTTTTCTTTCATTCCTTATTTGGCAACTTATATGTGACACTGAAGTATAGAATGTCATACTTAGCCACTGGTGTGGTCCAAATTCATCCCCATTAAATAGATTAGATACAAATTCTTTTTCTGATTAAGCAAGAGTTATCAGCATTCACTATTATTAGGCTAAATGAGTTCCTTTAGGAGCATCCCAATAAAGTAGAATGATTAGCTATATCGCAATTAAATATAAAATACTCTTACTAAAATAGGTTTACTAATCATAGACTCCCTGACTGAGTATAGCTCTTTGTCTAACGTGAGAACATTTACAGTTTCTGAAATGAACACCAACTTTTTTTTGTCAGCAAAGCATTTCTTATTTCTTTGTTGGCAAACTTATTTCTTATTTATCTTTTAATGTGCTAATTAAGACAGAAGAACTTGTCAATGAAAATTGTTGCTGTTTCATAACAAAGGAAGGAATCAAGTTCTTTAAATTTCCTAGAAAGAGAACCTCCTAATGAGATGACCGGTTTTAATTCAACTGTAGTTATGCATTCATTAAGATACTCGAGATGTGCTAAGTTAGTATGCTGAACATCTAAAAAAGTGCTATAAAATAAGTAGCTAGAGGGACCAAGGCCATAGTAGTTTTGTGAAATTTGTGTTGTTTGCAAAGTAAGTATTTTTGCAAAGAGGATTTTGTAGGACAATTATATGAATTGTTTAATAAAATCATCCTTTCCTAAGTTGCTAGTTGACTACATATTTACCTCTGAAACCCAAGTATCTATTCTCTTATTAATTCGGAAGGGATTTAGGGCTTGATTCTACACTCATTGAAATCAATGGCAAAGTGCCCATTGATTTACGTGGGGCAGGATTGTGGCCTGAATGGGGCAGTGTTTCTAAATCTTTTGCATGTTAATTATTGAATAGACAATTTAAACTGTCTCTCTGTAAATGTGATATGTGAAGTCTTAATCATTTGGCTGTGAAACGTAACTGTTTATCAGCCAGTCTGTGGCCACATTATTTGATATGTGGCCATGTTATTTGATGTGTGTATATCATATTTTGTTTCTAAAATTTTTAGCCTTTCTACACACCTCAAAATTACTTTTTTGTGTCAGACTTTAGTAACTTCTCTTTTTTTAAATAACTGAAGTTATGTTTCGTTATTGGTGTGATGCAACTGGTCTGAACAGCTCTCTGTTGATACAGAGCTGAAAATGCCCAGTGATGTTTTCTTTTTCATTGTAACTAGGTCCTGGAATGTGTTTTGAAATGGCAAAATCCATGTTACAAAAGTAAAATAGCTGTTGAAAGATACAGATGCAAAAACAGGCAAAGTTGAACCTTCTGTCTTCCTGGCAAAAATGGCCTAAAAACTGAGTTGCTAGCTCAAATTCCTGGGTTTGATGGAATTATGATTGAGGCACTACCCTTGTAGTGGCCGTTTCAAGTTTTAATGATTGGTTATGAGATGTGCTGGATATTGGGCGGTAAGTTGATACAGATGTATGTTGACCTGTTAAGCAGATAGCTTGCTTCATATGTAACATTTCATAGTTCATGACTTTATACGTCTTTCTATTTTACATTTAAACACATTTGTTGAGCTGGTCTTTAAAAATTCAGTGTTGCTCTTTACTAATTTTAACTGTCTCACAAGCTGAGAGAAAATCTGTTTGTTAGAGAAGAAGCTGTCAGGTTTGCCAAGCTGCCAGATGCTTAATTGAATATATTCAGCTATAAAGCTGTTAATTGACCTTGATAGCTTTATCATCTCTGTTTCTAATGGAAAAGTGGCATTCTTTTAAGAAATAGCTTAAGTTTAATAAGTACACATGTAATTCTTGTTGCATAAATTGTTTAAATATTTTTTCAAAATTAATTCTTCCTTAAGTTAAAAGTTAAATTAATTTGAAAATTCTTGATTCCTTGCAAATACTGACTCAGAATTAATTTAATCTACTCTTCTGTGCCAAATACAAAGAGCAATTTAAACAGCTGCTTCTTTTCTTCCGTCAGAGGGAAGTATATTAATGAAAAGGGGGAGTCTGACTAATCAGTTTATGGTGCTTGAATTAGTTGTACTGTAGTACTAGTAGTGAGGAAGCTTGCAGTGGTGTTTTTGTGCTGCTGTTATCTGCTCATTGACGTACAAGAAGGGTAAGAGTGGAAAAAATTCTCTTACATATTTGCCGCCTCTTCTGATAAATTTTTAAAAACATTTTCCTTTCTTTTTGTCCAGTATGTACCTTTCTGTCAGGAGTGGATATATCTTTTGTAGGTGAAATTTAACTAACTAGACAGAATTTCTCTCCTGTAACCAACAGAACAATACTTCAAGTCAGCTGGAATGACCCTAAATGAGAGGTTCACTGCGTATCAAAAAGCTACCGAAGAACATTGCACCCGGCAAAAGAGCCCAGAAATACACAGGTATTTACCAGTTGCATTAGATGCTGCTTATTTTAACGAAGTAATAAAATATTTCTTACAAAAATATCTTAAAAGCTTTTTTAGTTAAATCTGAATTCTTCACCTGAGACAGGCATGAGCTAGGTCTGAGCACAGGACTAGAATTCCTGGGTTCTAATCCCAACTCCAGAGCCATATATGGCTTTTTGGCAAGTCTCTTGTGTGTCTCAGAGAGGTAGCCGTGTTAGTCTGTTGTACAGCAAAAAACAACAAGAGTCCTGTGGCACCTTGTAGACTAACAGATTTTCTTTGGCATAAGCTTTCGTGGACTATAACCCACTTCGTCAGATGCAAGTGGGTTATAGTCCACGAAAGCTTATGCCAAAGAAAATCTGTTAGTCTACAAGGTGCCACAGGACTTTCATTGTTTTTTGTGTGTCTCAGTATCTCAGTAGGCCTGTACTTACCTGCCTCACATCGGCATTGAGGCGTAGTTATTTTGAAGGTGGAAAAACATTACTTTTGTGCTTTTACTGTTCTCGGGTGTTAACTAATTTGCATTGTGACTTCACGTGATCATTAACTTTTGAACTGCATTAATAATTTACAGCAGTTTGAAAATAAAACCTGAGATGTGAAATATCTGAAAGGTAAGCAAAGGGCACACATATATTATTGCTAACTATTGGAATTAGTTATAAATGGCTATATATATGCCTTATTTTGAACAGATATTACAATTGTGAGGTTTAAATATACACACTGTATCCTCAGTATGCTGCATCAAAGAAATCTTTTTAGAACTACCCCCACCCTTTTTAAAAAACTATTTCTCCTTTTAAAAATTAATTGCTGTTTAATGCGAAGTAGTTTTGATGAGCTGATCACTTTGACAGAGCCATAGAAATGCATGACCCACAAATGGGTTTCACATCTTTAAAAGTAAGTAAAAAGCAAAATGCCATGATTGCAAATGTGTATGTTTAATGTACTTCTTCGGACAAAACCATATTTTTCATTATATGAATAGATTTAAAAGAATTATAGGAACCTAACAGTATAAATAAAAAGACCATTCTGTTGAAAAATACAGCAGTGCTTGATTTCTTTATTTTTCTCAAATGTCTCTTCAGAAGGAACAGAGGAAGCCATAGATGATCCCATGCATGTATGGCTAGACACTTTTTTTTATTTTACATTTAGGAGGATTGACATCTCTCCAAGTGTCCTGAGGAAGCATACCCGTTTAGCAGGTGACGAGAGAGTTTTTAAAGAAGAAAGTCAAAAAGTAGGTTCTGAGTTAATATTAAATTGGTATTCTAGATTTACATAAAATGTATATTGCTTTTTGAGTCTGAATTTCAAGGTCAAGTATTTTTCTTCAAGTTTTGATTTTATTTATAGTCCAAAGAGTACTTGGGCTTAGAATATTTCTCATCTCTGGCCTTAGACAAAGTATATTAGCAACTCCTTGCCTTGATTCCAGGATGTTTCCTTCCAGTTTTACTGATTTTTTTTTTTTGCAGCACTCAACTGACTCAAGGACTAGAAATCAAGGGAAAAGTTCATTTGCAGATATGTCAGCATTGTAGCTGAATTAATCAGCTGTTTACACTGTCGTAATAACACAGTTCTTCAGAAGAAATTATATTAAATATTAATCCACCCACACACAAGTTTGCTTGTAAAAATAGATCTCCCTGCTAGTTTGATGGAATATCTTCTCAGAAGCTGAATTCCTAGGTAGTTTTAAAAAATATCAGATGTATACATATAAAAGTCAAACAACTTTCTGTCATTAAAAATAAGCTAAATGTCCTGAAGGGTTGTTAAAAATAGGCAAACATTCTCATTCTTTCAGAAATTTGGAGATAGTGCAAATGGGAAGCAAACTTCTGTCTCTTAGGACTTTTGCATCTAAAAATGCTGTCTCTGAAGTCTCTTACTTTCACAGGGAGATAAAAAATTAAGATGTGATTCTGCTGATCTTCGGCATGACATTGACCGTCGTCGAAAAGAGCGAAGTAAAGAACGAGGGGACTCTAAGGGTTCCAGGGAAAGCAGTGGATCAAGGAAGCAGGAGAAAACTCCAAAAGATTACAAGGATTACAAATCTTACAAAGATGACAGGTAAATATTTGAACTTTCTAAATAGGTTTTTTAGCTTCTAATTAGCCTTTTGTAATTGTAAGCTTAATTGCTTTCAATTTTCACTGTGTAATGGAACATTTAAATTTAAACAATTAAAATTATTTGTTTTACAGCAAAAATGTATTATCTGTCTTTTACACGGCTTATGGTGGATGAGGACAAAAACTTTGGAATAGCAAGCTAACACTGAAAAAAAAAATGACAAATTAATCTGTCCTATTATCCAGGCTACATCAGGAGGTTGGACTTCAATGCAGTACATTTCTGTAAACAGTTTGTGTAAGAACTTTGGTTCGTTATGCTTGATTCCGCACTTTTTCAACTCATAACACCCAGAGTATGAGAATTTTTACTGATGTCTAGGTTTAACGTGGGCAAGAAGGGAGAAGTATTAATTTTTCTAAAGCCAGTGGGCTGTTTTTAAGAAAAATCGTTAGTATTTAATAGTTACGTTTCAGTGGATACTTTGTAGCTGTGGTAAGAGATACTTCAGGTATGACATTTTGGGTGTTGCATTAAAATCTTGTAAATTGGGTCATAATAGTGCCAATATGGGGTTACTGAATACAGAGTCTTACATTGGGGGTTTTTTCCTCCTGTTTTACATTGGGTATATGATGGATTTTACTTGTGCTTCATTTTTCCAAAATCCTTTCTGCCTCTGGTATCCACCCTGTCATCCACTGGCTAGTTTTGTATTGGTATCCACATAGGGATGCCTAGCATATAGCTGCTATTCTCAACTATACATGGAAACTGAATTAAGTTAAATTAAAACTTTGCTCGGGGGGTTTTCTTCCCTCCTCCTTTTCCTTTTGCTACCCCCCAAAAAGGCAGCTAAATAGGCTACTCTTCATTGAATCAAAAACCAGAGAAGTAATTTTGCAGTCTGGTGGTTTCCAACTAATCAGCAATAGTGTTTGTACAGTATATTTTAAAGATTTGGAAGGATGATGAAAAGTGAAATTATACACCATCTTAAAATCTGAAATGCATAATTTATGGATGATTAATAACTTGAGGGGAAGGTAGCTTTTTCATAAAAATATAAACAGAGACCTCCTTTAGTGTAGCATGCTACAGGGTATCTATTATTTTTAAAACAGCACAAAGTTTATTTTTTATTTTTCAGTAAACAAAAAAGAGAACAAGACCATTCTCGATCTTCCTCATCTTCCTCCCCATCTTCCTCCACATCTAGTTCTCGAGAAGAAAAGGATTGCAAGAAAGAAAGAGAAGAAGAGTTCAAAACTCACCATGAACAGAAAGAATATTCAGGCTTTGCAGGAGTCAGCAGGCCGAGAGGCACCTTTGTAAGTCCTCCTTCCAAAGCTTACATTGCTGTAACTATTGTTGCTTTAAAGTAGTGGTAGGTAATTGATATGACTAGAATCCATTATCCCAAGATTAAGATGTGCAATGTTTTATTTTAGAAATATCACGTTGAAGCATGTGTACAACAGTGTGCAGGACTCACCAGCCAGACACCCAAAAAGAATTCTCTGAAGTAACTCAGAACCCATCACATCTAACATCCCATCACTGGTCATTGGGCATCTTTATTGCTAGCAATCAAAGATTAGTTAATTGTCAAATTAGGCTGTTCTATCATATTTTCTCTCCTTAAACTTACCAACCTCAGTGTTGAAGTCGGCTAGATTTTTTTGCTCTCACTTCCCCCCTTACAAGTTGACTCCTCTCGTGTTTAGAAACCTTGGTTTAATTTCAAGTCTACTCTGTATCTGTGCAGTTGGTTTCTTTTGCTTGAGGCAGGATTTTAATTTATTAAAACTAAATTTTGCTATTTGTATCCTGTACTCCCCAGTGCTCCCAATTTTTCCTGGTCATTTGCAGTTTGCTTCTGTCCTTTGTATTTGCTATCTCTTCAATTTCTGTGTTATTCACAGACTAGTACATGGCTGAATTTATACACATGACTGAGCCATGAAACAGCTGTGCTGGGAAAGTAGGGCTGCTTGCTTTTGTAAGTGTTTCTCTGAATGTCCTGGACTGGATTACAACTAACAGCAAAGCTAACTGGTTTGAAGACCGGAAAGTGGTTACCATTGTGAATTGGAAGTGTGTTGACGAACGTCCACAGACAATGGTTTTAAAATTAAGGCTGTAAGCAGCATATTAATGTAGCTCAGTGATACTAATTGGGAAATGAGCAAACACCAATGAAGACCAAAAAACAGTACGGAGAGACTTGTAGAGATTAGGAATAGAAGTAGGAAGTAAATAGATGAGGAACTGTAACTTTGAATATTTTAAGCTATATTTGGGGAAAAATCCCAAACATACAAACTCTTTGGAAGGGAGTAACTAAACTCTGCTGATGACTTCTTCATGTAACCTTTGATATTGCATCAAGCCACACTGAAAAAGACAATAGATTAGACATAATTATGCAATGTTATTTGACTACAAAAATGGCCAGTGCAATTTTCAGCTGCATATAAAATGCAGTGGGTTGCTAATTAGCCTTCTCTATACAATTCTGGGTGTGCCACATGTGCACCCTATACAATATGGGTGTGTTGCATGTGCAACACTGTATTCAGTTCACATTACTAAAAAAGTGGAGTTCAAAGAAAATCAAAAATATTCACAGGGCTGGCAAGGTTGGTTTATAAGGAAAGACTAAAAGATTTAAATATGTGTAATTCTCCTACACAATGACTAAAAGGGATGCAAATGAACAAATACTTGGATAGTGAATAACTAGGAATAATGGGATAAAAGTGAAAGGGAAGATTAGGGCTGAAAATCAGTAATCTGATGAATATATAGTAAGATCTTGCCGGATGCTTTAAATTAGAAATAATGGCACTCCTAACTGATTTTCATCCTTTTAGACACTTTGTGATATTTATACATAGGCTTCTTGACCAACCCAAGACTAGAGTGACAAGAAATATCTAAATAGACAGGTCTGACCAATTAACTTTTACCTTCTGTCTAGTCATAAACTAGATAGTGTAGTTTTTACTAGTATATGTAAAGTGAAATACCTCAATCCTCCAGTTTAGTAGACTATTCCAATTCACGATTTTTGTCTTGGGTAAACTACTTTAATTTGCAACAAAATTCCTTTTGTGTTCAGGCTATCATGGCATACCCTGCCTGGCTAACTGGTCACAAAGTAGTAGAGTCGCTTAGTTGCAAACTGACAGATTCCTATTTACCCCAAACTGACTGGGATTTCCAGCAACAGGTTGCAGTACTTTATATACAAAATGAAATCGACACACACATTATATATAATATAAACCTACTGAAACACTGATAAAATAGAAGTATAAATATAGAAGTGAGTAGAAGCCTGCAGTAACATTTTCTGACCTTATTTTACAGTCCCTAAAAGGTTCTTTTGTGAGCTCTTTCCAGACTGAAAAGGGAACTGTCTTTATACTAATACTCCCCCTCTGTCATGCCCTGAAACAGTGGTAGCATGATGATGGGCTATATTGCCCAACCTGTCTTGTAATGTAAGATAACTAAAATAGCCTTTGCAGACCAAATCATATCACTGATGGAATTCCAGTTTCAGGAATTAGCTGACTTGGGCTTTGGTCTTAGCAACTTTTGTTCCTCCTCCCCTGTGACAATGTCCCCTGTTATAATCTAATTTTGCAATGAAGAGGATTCACAGGCCAAAGTATTCCTTAAATGTATGCATTTACGCTAATACGTATGCCAGGCTCCTTTTCTAAAAACAGCTACTTCTGTTCCTGTACGGTCGTCGTTAAGCTATACTATATATCACACTCTTTCCATGTTGTCTTCCTCAAGTGTCTTAGTTTTAGTTTGTTGTTTTCAGTATCTAGATAAGTTTGGTGAATCGTCTACTGGTCTGTTTAGCCTAATTCTATTAAGGGGTAAGTAGTATACGCTGTCCAGGTCTCACGTTCTTTTCTGTACTCTTCCCTTCTTTTTGGTCAGCCAGTTCCCTCAGTTTCACATTATGGGTGAATGTATCCTAAAAATCCCATAAACTTATTTGAATGCACTTCTGCTGAATAGAGAGGATCGTTAGCTCAAAAGTGAACACTTAGTATATTAGACTTGCAGTATTAAATGTAAATTCTTAAACTGCTTTTTTAAAATTGTGTATCTTTTAATTGAGGAAAATACAGAAATAACATTTTGATCAATACAGTTGAACCTGAATATTTGCTTTGTGACTATATGCACATTGATTAAATCCATACATGCTTTGGTTAATCAGTTTCGAATTAGGGGCAGAGGAAGAGCCAGAGGAGTTTTTGCTGGAACAAATACTGGTCCCAGCAACTCAAATGCTACTTTTCAAAAGAGACCGAAGGAAGAGGAATGGGATCCTGAATATACCCCCAAAAGCAAGAAATACTTCTTGGTGGGTGCTGGACAACTTTCTATATAATGCATGCATCTTTTATCAAAGCACATTTTATAATTGATACTAAGGAGGCTGTGTCCATGTGCATGCTGCTTCTGTACTAGTAGCTGTCAGTGATTTTAAGCATATTACCACCATGAGAGCATCAGGGTTCTCAGTGGACCAGTGCCTGCTTCCCTTACATCCTTCTGCAATGGGGTGGAGGTAGGCCATAGTAGCAGTTCACTTCTGGGAGGGCATCCCTCATCACTCCTATTTTTTTTCTGTCTTTTGGGTGGAGGAGGAGGTGGAAGTGACAGCCTACTGCACACAGACTAGAATGTTAAAGCAAATACACACTCACCACCCAAGCCAACTTGAGTATTTTCCCCTAGTGGATTTAAAGTAGACACTGATGATTGGTACCTAAGCTGTGCCTGGTAGTCCTGCAAAAAGTGGTGCGCCATGAATAGATGGCAGCATACAGTATGAGGGGAAGGGGGTAGATGGCAGCATACAGTATGGGGCGGGGCGGGGCGGGGGGGGGAGGAGGAAGGGGTGCATGCATTGGCTCTGGTAGCAGCAGCCCTGCTGCTCTCAGTAGAATAGTGAGATGCATTAAATTATTCTGATACCTGTTAAATATTACTTTTACATACTGGTATGAAAAGAGCATTGACCAAGATATTTCTTTCTTAGCTTGTTGAATATATAGGCTCTCTTCTGTTTGTGCCTCTTAATCTCTCTTTATCAAGTAGATTATTAAATGATAGAATACTAATGCAATAATGGTTTAAGTTGCAAGCCTATTTCTGATAAATTTTTAACATTTGCATAGTGATATCTGAATTTTAGCAATGAATTACTGTAACCAGAAGCTTTACACAAGAATACGTCCACCAATAATTCTGGAAGGAATTTTAATGGGTTTCGGCAAGAACTTTAAGTGTTGTTTCTACACCACAGAAGGTGATTGGGAATATCTCTTTTGGGATCCTTAGAATAGTTTAGCTTTATTTCTTCTTCATAGAAAAGATTAATAGCTTTTATCCATGAAATCTAGGGACTCTACTCCCATTTGGTATACAAATAAACCTGAATTTCCTCACCCCAAAAATATCCAAATCTATTTTTGAAATTTGTATATTGGTCCCTATCCAAAACTTGCTTACAAAACATTGATTTTTATTAAGGTTCAGAGGACTTATCAAATTGATTTTTACCAGTAAACCTTATTTTCTAGTCAGGCAGACACTGGAAAGTGTTCTGTCATCCTCACTGCTAGGATTCAGCATTTTTTCAAATAATGTTACAAATTCAGAATGAGGGAAACTGCATGATTAAAATCACATTGCAATGTAAACTTACACAGCGAAGTATTTTCTCAAAGTGCTGCATACATGTTATTACTTTTGCTTAAAAGAAGCCACCGTGGCCTTTCTAGAATTACGAAATAACAGATTTCTGTGATAATGAAGTATATGAACAAAATCAGCGAAAAAGCTTATAATAAGAGATGCTGTAGTCAGCTTCTGCTTCTCAATTGTGTGGAAACTATGAAGCCATCCTCCACTATCACCAGCAGCAGGATATATCAGGTAGCTTGTAAAAGGCAATACTTCCAGCATTGGCAGAAGATTGTGAAACTAGAGTGGCAAGGTTAAAGCCAGTAAATTTCATTAAGTAACTGGTTTATTCCCTACCTTTTAAGTTGAAGTTCGAGTAATCCCACATAGAACAGGACCTCTTAGATATGACTTTTCACAAATAAAAGAAGATTTCATTATTTCTAAAAAAAAAAAAAAACCCCAAGCCCCTATGTTTCAAATGTTTACAGTAACCTAGAAGTCTCAGGACATAGGTGTATCATTTTAAAATACAGGTTTTACTATGGGTATACACTTCTAGTCTTCTCTGGAAAACCTCTCATGTACAGATGATATAAAAAACCAAACTTGACAATGCATTGAATTTAAGGTGCCTACATGTTATGGTGATAAGTGATTTACAACTGCCTAAGAATGTTGTTCTTTTAACCCATCTTTGCTCTGTTTGACCTATGTTACCTAGCATGATGACAGAGATGATGGTGTGGATTATTGGGCCAAAAGAGGAAGAGGCCGTGGCACTTTCCAGCGTGGCAGAGGGCGGTTTAACTTCAAAAAATCAGGTAGCAGTCCAAAGTGGACACATGACAAATACCAAGGGGATGGGCTTGTGGAAGATGAAGAAGAAACAATGGAAAATAATGAAGAAAAGGACAGACGCAAAGAAGAAAAGGTAGAAAACTCTGGCTTGTTGGTGAATTGAAGAACAGATTTCCTTCCTCACCATATATTAAGTGATAAAATTGACAAAATAGTTTTCATTTAAAAATTATACAGCTGCAGTAATTGGCAAATAGGGGCAACTCATCCATATTTCTTTATTTCTACAGGAGTAATATGAAGAAAAATTCCAGCTGAAAAAGCAGCCCTTGCACCACCCACACAGCATTTTTAATATTTTTTTGTCGTCAAATGAATGTAAGCATTTTACTTAAATTTTACTGTTTAAAAGTAGCTTAGAGAAATTTGTTTTTTTGTTTTAAGCCTTTAGAGATCTTGATATCGTAAACTGTATGTTGACGATCGTACAGGTAGAAAGTAAAATATTTGTAATTATCAACTTTTAAGAACTTTTACTGTCTGTTATATACAGTGTAATTCTACTCTGTCCAAAAGATATGGTCAAGTGCAACTCAAAAAGTTTTGATTCTCCCCCATGATGCTGTGTTTTATTCTGAAGTAAACTTATAGCTCTGCATACCTGAAATCTTGGAAGAATGTTTTTTTATAAACTAGTACTACTCAGTTTCAGTGCATAGTCGAGTTAGTGGTTTTCTCAGATGCATTCAACCAGAGCAAAATTCTTTTTGTTTTGCCATCCATCCAAAAGTGGCATTAAAAAATTGCTGCCTTAAACCACTTAGTTTACTTCTACTTTGCTAAAGCATAGCTTGATGGGAACTGTACAAGGCTAATGCAGTTCACTTTCTGTTTTAATAATTCCAAAACTTACTGTGGATCGTATTTGAGATTCAAAGTACTTCAGTATTCTTTAAGAGCTTCTCTTTAAAGAATGAATGTGGATGGAGATGTATACAAACCTTTATTAATATTGTCATGCATTAACATTTCAAGACCACAGCATGACTGGTACACTTTTCTGAACAGATCTAAATCTGACACACACAGATGTAGAATAACAGGTGCTACATTTCTGTCCATATACTGCTACTAGGGAAATGCCTCACCAGTTTGTGCAATAGCCCAAACAATAGCTTGACTTCTATACACTCTAACTGGAAGATTTGTCCTACCTTCCAAATGCATGTTCCATTTTTGCATATGACAGAACAAGGTAAACCACTAGTAGGAAAATAGTTCCCTTAAGGAATATATTTAGGATATTTCAGATTTTGCATGCATAATTTATGAAGTCTTGTGAATGGAGCACTAGTTACTTTCTTAAAATCATTCAAGCACACTGAATAATATGACATGACACTTCCAAGACTATATGTTTTAATTGGCAACTTGTGGATTACCAATAGAAAGTTTTAGTCAAAAAGTTTGTGGCGCTATTAATCCAGCCGACCTTTGTGTCAGTCTGTGTTCCAGTTTGCAAAACTGCCTTTTCAGTTTCTTCTTGTGGGTTTTCTTCTTCAGGTAAATAGTCTGGCAAGTGTGAATTCTCTTATCATCTTTACAGTCTTGCATGGAATAAAAATCTGAAAGTTTCAAAAAGGATGAAATGTTAGAATTTGTGCCTTACTACTACATCTTAACAACCTATAACAGTTTAAAGATACCAGTGATAAATTCTAAAACATTCCCCTTCAGTATTTGAAACACACTGCAACACTAAACATTGAAGCGAAACTAAATTTGCTATTAGATTAAGCATATATTAATTTAGAACAGTAAGTAGTTTTTAATATAACTTAAAAGTTTCTAAAGTTGAGCCTTACCTCTTTTCCAGCCTCCCACCTTATCACTTATGCTTCTAGCACTTTTGTTGCAGCAACAGCAGAAACTAAGGACTGAGAGAGATAAAGTTCTGCAATTTAAAAAAAATAATCTTAACACTACTAGATTAAAGATGCAAATACAAAACACTGTGTGGTGTGCATTTTGTTAAAGCAAATTGTAATGAAATGTAAGAGAACTAGCAGTAAATTATTAAATGGAAGCTTTCAAACGTTTTCCAGCTATGTTGTTTATAACATACCCTGTTTAATTCCACAAATACAGAGTTTGAAAAGTTTTCAGAACCCCAGCAGTAAGATGATGGTCAAAAGAAAGCTTGTAAAAGTTTGATTTATTTCAGGTCTCACCTATCTCTTCAGTACCACTGGGGTTAAGGAATTCCTCAGCATAGTATCTAGTAAGTTGGATAATTTATTATGTAAACCTTCCATCTGAAAAGGGCCATACCTTCTCTCCTTACACACCCAGTTATGTATATATTTAATGTCCAACTTTTTACCTTTATTCCCTTCTTAGTGGGGACTCATTATTTATATTGGCTAAGCATCCTGTTAAGACTCTATAATAAGAATATTAAGTGTAATGGAGACAGCGAGGAATCCAAAACCATAGGATCATGTTATTTATACCTCACATGTAATGTTTCATAAGCAATGCAGTTCTAGGTGGCTTAATGAAATTTCATAACCAGAAAGGACAAGTACTAAATGCTACAGAACTTTGGCCCACCATCAAGTGTTCCATAGCCAGCTTGAGCATCCCTGCACTAAAGTAATGAGCATCTTTGATTTCTTTTTCCTTCTGCTCAGAAAGCTAGGAGTAAAATGGCAGTCATTTTCTCATCCCCACATTCACACTCTGACTTAATTTTTTGAATGCAAAAATAGTTGGTAGATAAGATATGAAATACTGGATACATCTCCATAGAAATTTTACTTTGAAAAGAGTGTACACAGGGAAGCTATATAGAAAATTGATTAACATTAAGACATTTCTTTTGTGATCTGTGCTCAGTAAAGAACTTGTTCAGAAATGAATAAATGTAAGTGATCAAACAAGATACTTAAGATGTCTAATACAACAGAACTTCTCAAACTGAAATTTCATATTAGAATTATTTCAAAAGATTATATCAAGTTAATGCTGTCATACTGTACTTCACTGTTCTCCTGTGCTCCCTGGAATATCATACCCTCTTTCTAAAAGGAACTATAGGAATACTGCATGCTGCTTATTCCACATGTTCTTGCAATAATCCTCTCTGGACATAATAATCTCTGTTGTATTTATCACCTTATTGGCAGCAATGGTCATAAGAGCATAGATATGTAGTAACTAACTCTAAAGGGTTAGCCGTGTTAGTCTAGGTCAGCAAAATGAACAAAGAGTCCTGTGCACTTTTAAAGACTAACAAATTTATTTATTGCATGATGAGCTTTTGTGGGAGAAAATCCCACTTTGTCAGATGGGGAACTTACAGAATGGGAGGAAATTAAATGCAGGGAAATATATGACACGGGATCAGGTCAGGCTGTAACAGCAAATCAAAATAGATGTTGGGATTCGAACACATATAGAGGAAGGTGAAGTCAAATCAGCTGTTGTAAAGAGAAAAATGTTTAACCCTGAGACAATGGAGTCGAATTTACATACAAGTTCCAATTCTGCAGTTTCTTTTTGAAGCTGTGATTTGTTATTCATTTGTTTGATACTTGTTAATAGCAGTGCTTAAACAAATGAATAACAAATCACAGCTTCAAAGATAAACTGCAGAATTGGAACTTATGTATAAATTGGACTCTTGCCTCAGGGTTAAACAGGGACTATGGATTTTTTTCTCATTACAACAGGTGATTTGACCTCACTTTCCTCTATATCATAGGCTTTCAAACTTTTCAGCATCATGCCTCCTTTCTGATTTTTGAGAAACCCTCACGCCTCCCCACCTCTTTACCATCTCCCAACTCCCTTTTAACAAAAATTCTATTAATAATTGTACAATTAAAAATGACCACAAATAGGTTTTCTTGATGCAAAAATTTTTCGCTATAAAAATTTCAGTCTCGTGCCCCCTTTGGATTTTCTTCACACCCCTCAGTTTGGGAACCACTGTTCTATATGCTGTTCCCCAGTGTTTGAATCCCAGCACCTATTTTGATTTGCTGTTAGTGTCTGACCTGATCCCATGTAATAGATTTCCCTGCATTTAATTTCCTCCCATTCTGTAAGTCCCCCATCTTCAAAGTGTCTGACGAAGTGGGATTTTCTCCCACGAAAGCTCATGCGATAAATAAATTTGTTAGTCTTTAAAAGTGCCACAGGACTCCTTGTTTTTTTTCAGTAACTAATTCTGATACTGTAAATATGGAGAACTGGGGGTGGGAGGCCAGGGAAGCATGGCTCCACTTCAGAGGTCTTAATGTCTTACAAATCTCCTCTGTTGCAAGATCTGATTTTACTCTAATAAGTGCACTTAAGAGACAACTTGAAATGCAAAACTGATTATTCCTTTGACTTCTACAAAGTTTCACACAGGCTTCTGGTATGCTGAATTAGAGGGAGTTTGAGAAGGAGTGGAAAAACAACAATCTTAACTGTGAAATAAGAATTCAGAGACTAGTATCTCAGAGTTCATTCTAACAGTTAAACAATCAACTCAAAGAATGCAGCTAGGAATAAGTCAAATAAGTCAATCAGTACACTTGTACTGTAATGTAATTTGATCCATCAGCCTAAAAGTCAGGCATTTGATAGTATTTGTATGATGACAGTATTGCCTAGATACCCAGCTGAAAATGAGCTGCTTGGTGCCTTAGTCACAGTGGAGGATGCCTGCCTAAAGGGATTTATCAATTTAAATAGAACAGATTGGAAAAAGTGTTATCCCCATTTTACTGAAGGGAAACTGAGGCTCAAATAGAGACCTACCCAGGGTTGCAACGGAAGTCTCTAGCAAAGATGGGAGTTGAATTCAGGTATTCTGAATCCCAGTCTTATTACCGTAACATCTTTCTTCTATTTGGACCGGCCTTACTGTTATATAACAGAAGCCTACTGCCCTTCAGTATGGTGTGAATGGAGCTCCCACTACCGGTATGAAGAAAATATCTCTGAATTACAGAATTGATGGGAAGTGGCAAATTATTTGGTGACCTCGCATCTCTAGAACATGTTTTAAACAGACCTTTTCCTAGACGTCAGTTGCGGATTTCCTGAGAGAACCCACATGAGAAATTACATACAGTAGTTAATTAGGAGTGGTGATATAAAGGCAATTTACTAGAGTTTGGATAAAAGGCACTGAATAAGGCTTCAGCTCTTACCACATTAGTCAGTCCTCTGATGTGAAAAGTAAAGATCTTTGTAATCTTGTTGGAACTATTAAGGAAAAACTGTGCTTTGAACTTTTTATCAGATACTGCAGGAGTACTTGTTTGACCGATAGAACTATTCAGTGTATTCTGTATTTCTCTTACTAGAAGTTGAAGACTACCATTGAGAACATCTATGGGAAAAATAGTAAGAATTATCTAATTGCTTTCCTGTAGTGCCTTTTTAGCTATACTGAATTTTGAATTGAGTTAGAGGTGAACAGTGGTACAATAATTTAATAAGGCCAGATCAACTTCCTCTCCTATAATATGGTGAGGCCATTCTATTTAGAGACATCTGTGGAGTAATTTTGCCTATTGCAGACTTAGAGGCAGGATCTTGCAAATTTCTTCTCCGGGCACCCACTCCGAGATCCATTTAGTGCCCACTTTAGTATTCAACTTCCCAGGTTTTCCTGGGGGAGCAAAACTACTAGTATTATGCAGCTCTTTTGCTTACTGGGACCTTTCTTCAATTTTCTGCCCTGCAGAATCCAGCTACTTTGGGAGTTGCCTCTGCTCCAAACCCCACCCCAACCAGCTCGGGAAGGCCTGAGCCATAAACGGTTCTTCTACCACTATCCCTCTTAACCACTAATAGTGGCTGCTAACTTTTATTTGCTGTATTCTAGGGCAGCTTTTGGAAGGCTGCCAGGAGTTGAATTGCAGGCTGCAGAAGTCATCTGCTCACCTTTGCTTAGTGCTACCTCTGGAAACTCATCTCCCACTTTAAGATTAATGCCCACAGCTTATCTAGTATAGGTTTTAATCCAGAATTCCTAATCATGGTCTGTGTCTTGCAAGCTAGGAGTAGTGGTTTTGCATTATCTTTGGCAGAAGAGGCACAAGATGCAGTGGTCTCTGTTCACTGTTTTACTTCAGTGTACAGAGTGCTGAAACTACCTTCAGCTTCAGCTGTAAGGTGTCTGCTTCCACCTCATATGAAACTGCATGTTCCTTCTGAGGCTACTCTGCAATTCTCTTTCTCACTCTTCTTCCTACCTTTCTTGAACTGGACAGAAAAGCCGCCCTTTTATATCCACTGAATAAGAGAAGAAAATCTCTGCTGGATTTATTCTTGAGCAGATGAGCAATGGATGACAGCTTTTGGGTGTGGGTTGTGCCTAAAGTCCTGCTCCTGTCTGGATCCAGGAAGGAATTGAACTCAATACTTTGCTCCCTTACACTTAGTTTCATTCAAAGACACTTAAATCTTGAAGCTAAAGAAACTGATTTTCTGTACTTTCATGTGGGTGTGAATTACCTTGCTGCTACTTTACTGTTCACTTTAAAAGAACTGTTTTGTTCTGTCACATCTATCATTTTCTAGCACATTCTTCAGTTTTAGGCATACTGAGACAATCTCATGTGATGTCACTGAGCATTTTAAACACCAGTCTGCAATCCCTTTCCTAGCCATATCCCCATTCACAACTTTACCCCCTCCCCATTCTAATTTTATAACGAATTCCGATAGACACCTTTATTTTCATTTCCTTTTAATTTCTTAGAATAAAGTTTTCATTCACAAATTGAAACTCAAGCCTAGTTTATTTCTAATATTAAAAGTTTATCAAGTTTAATATTAAAACGTTTTGTTCTTTAAAACACAAGAGTAAAGTTAAAAGGCTAGAACTTGAAAGAATGCATGGACTTTTAATTTTTTTAAAATTGTGTCATAGCTCAGAAGTTGCAGACTCAGATTACCTTTTCTTCAAGTTCCCAAGCCTTTCAGTCATACCACATTCATTTATCATAAGTGCACAATCTGAAAGGACATTCTGAAAGAAAATGAAGCGCCTGAAAAAATGAGGGAAAATATTCTGAATAATAATAATAAGTTTAATAGCTTGCCACTCTTAAGTAAAAGCCCTTGTTTGCAATGTAGAAAATGCAATTTCTTTACCTTGACATTTGAAATTTAATTTGTTACAGGAGTCAGACTGCAGCACTGATATTGAAATTAAGTTCCACTACTTTAACTGACCAATAAGACATATGCAGAATGATGACATTTATTAAAACAATTGAGGTATTAATGGTCCATGCAAGAGGTTGTGAGAGAATATGAACTAAATTCTGCTCTATACTCCAAATGGGGGAAAATTTCAAATTTGTCCAATAAGAGTTAAAATCCACTGTGTACTTTATTTACAAATATATTACATGAAATAATTAAAAACTGATTCCTTAGAAGAAGCAGGGGAGCTGAATCCACAAATTTCTGCAGAATTCAAGTTTTCATTTAAGATCTGTCTTCAGGATTTTTGCAATGCCTATTAATGTTTGAAAAGATAAATTAGCTGTGAAGCAATATGCCTCTTGCTAAACTAAGAAAGAGATGAGACACGGTGATGTAATATTTTTACTGGACCAGTTTCTGTGGGCGAGAGAGAAGCTTTTGAGTTACACCGAGCTCTTTCTCAGGTCTGGAAAAGGTACTCAGAGTGTCATAGCTAAACACAAGATCAGACAGTTTAGCATGTATCTTTTCCAGACCTGATTAAGCTCGGTCGGTGTACCTGAAAAGCTTATCTGTCTTTTTCCAACTGAAGTTGGTCTAATAAAAGATATTACCTCAGCTCCCTTATCTTTAATATCTTGGGACTCACAGGGGTGTAACATCATTCATTAGTGTCTCAAGATAGACAGTTCTACAGCTTAGAGCTTGCCTAAGCAAGAGTGGCATAAACACTACAGTTTGACTATTGCTGTTCAGCACTCGAGGCAATAGGGAGATAAATATACATACTTTTACACTGCTCCTGCTTGGAAAACCTACACCTAGCAACAGAGGGAAGCACTTGAACTGACTGAGAATTCCTCTCTGCAGCAACATGGAGGTAAGAAGATAGACGAGATCTCCCTCCCAGCATCTAGTGTGCCTTCAAGCTTCAGCTACCTCGTACTCAGAAGCTAGCATGGAACATTTCCACCCAGCACAACACTGATACAGAAATTTCTCGACCTCATAGCTGTCTTCTGAGGCCATTAGTTTTGGGATTTTAGGGAGCAAGAAGGGATCTTACTCTTTGCCCCCACCGTATGAATGCAAAGGGACATCATTTTTAAAAAAGAACACTTCCAGTTTCTGGTACTGCCCGCCTCCACACCCTTGCCTCACCCATCCTTTCTGCTACTATTGGTCGTCTTAAACCAATGACAGTCAGGTGTAATTGTGTTTCTCTCGCCTGTGCTGCTGCGTGAGGTGCTCACGCCAGGAACCGGGCCAATAGCAAGGAAAAGCCTCGCTATAGCCGGGGCGCTAGGAGACGCACAGAGTAGGCATGGGGAGCTGTGCGTTTCCATGGTAGCAGGTCCAGTATGCGGCGTGTAAGTGACAACGCAGAGAGGGAGGGACTTTTAATAGAGGGGCCGAATGTGTCACGCACAGGGCAGGTTCCTGACCTCGCGCTTGAGACCCAGCGGTCACCTCCGCACACAGCCCCGAGAGCAGCGCAGCACAGGCCCGCCGCGTACAGGCCGGGCTCCCTAGGACTTCACAGCCAGCGGCGGCCGCCTCGCTGACTGACACGTAGGAACAGCAACGGGCCCTGCGAGGGGGGACCCACACGGGCTGCCGAGAGCGCCCGCGCGCAGCGAAAACTGACTGACTCCGCCCCCCACCGGGCTAGCGCCTCTGAAGGCAGCCACCTGACGCCAGCCCCGCCGCATTCGGCCGCATCCTCCTTGTTCCCGCCCACCAGTAGCGTCGGCGAGCGAATCGCCGCGCCCCGTTGCTACGTTGGCCGCGCTGTGCCCTCCCTCCGCGCTTTCCAATTGGTTCAGCCGTCGAATTCTGGCTTTCTGCCTCGCCCCTCTCCGCTGGTGGGTCGAATACTGCGCTGCGTCACGTCGCCTCCGCCCGCCCCCTGTCGCTCTACCCAATCGGCCTTGGCGCGAGGCGCTCGTTTTGATTTGATTTTGCCGTCGCTTCCTGCGCTTCCAGGAGCGCGCGACCCTGGCCAAGCGGGGAGGGGGCTGCACACGGTGAGTGACGCGCAGGGTAAATAACGGCGAGGGCGCGCGCAGGTACAGTTGGCGGGCTGTTGGGGAGGGGGCTGGGCTCTGTGGGATCAATTGAGGGAGGTTTTACTAGGGATTGAATCCGCGATCTCCCCCCAAGTTGTCTGTCCGTGTCCGCCCCGGGTTCCCCTTCCCGTCTTCTCGCATCCCCTGGGGGCTCAGCTGGGCAGCGGGCCTGGCAATCCCTCCCATTAAGCTAGCCGGGCCGCGGGGAGCTTTTCGGGGCTCTGCATGGCGTTACCAGCGCCGGCCGGGCTGGCGGAGTTCGCTCTGTTCCCAGTAGGGATCCCCTCAAACTGGGGGCGGCGGGAACGACAGCTGCCCCCCTTCCCATCCCCCCAGGAGAGCAGCTAGGCAGCACCCGGGCGAGTTTGGGTTTTTTTAGGACCCCGCCGTGGCTTGCCGTGGAACCCGCAACAAGCCCCAAATCTGCCCGGAAACAAGCCAGTTCCGGCTTGAAACGAGCCCAAACGGCCGGAGCTCCGGGGGCGAGGCCCGCGAAGCCAGCAACAAATGACGTCATTAGACGGGACATCTTGGGTTGGTTTGTTGTTGGCGGGTTGGGCTTATTCTGATTGGCGGGTTGGCTCGTATCTGATTAGTCAACTGGCGGAAGGGATATTTTTTACATCCCTAGATTTCGGTTGGGGATTGCTGGGGCAACCTCATTTACACCCCCCCCCCCAAAAAAAAAATAAAACCCACCCTCGGTACAGAATAAAGGTGACTCTGGGCGATCTTTCTGTTCTTCATGAGTAGGGTTGAGTCCAGAGGCTGGGCTTTCTGTGACTTCTGGGGGAGGAGCCACCTTTCACTGCTTTTGAGAAAGCTTTTCCATTAGCAATAGTTCTCATTTCTTTAGAAAGATAGATAAATCAGCCATTAGAAAAGAGAGGTTCTCCAGCTGCAGCTAAAACAGAGGAATGCTCTTTACTTTTCAGATATTGTTGATTTTAAAACACAAGATCCAGGTTTAAGATCAGTGGGTTACACATGACCACCATACATTTAATGGTCTAGCTGCATTTGCTGTTCTGGCTTAGCTGCTCTGGAGCTTGAAACTGTTTTCACTCTGGTTTATGGCAATCAGAGTAAACCCCACTCACGATTATGCCACCAAAACTTTGTCACTCTGGGGTGTGGAAAAACCCCCTCCTCTGAGTGATATAAGCTTTGCTTGCTGAAGCATGACTGTGGATGGTACAATGTTGGCAGAAGATACTCTCCAGCAACATAGTGGCCATCGCTCATTTAGGTAGTTTTATTGTGTCAGTGGAAGAGATCTGTTCTGCCAGCATAATGCGGTTGCACATTTATGCTGGTAAAATTTATATTGCTCGGAGTGGTTTTCTTTTCACACCCTGGAGTGAGAAAATTTTGCTGACATAACTGCATGTTAGGCAAGCCCTTAGGTGTGCTCTTTTCTATTTGCAGCTGTAGAAAGGGTGTCCTGAACTCTTCTGGGATATATATGAAATTAATGCTTATGACCAGCTTTTGAATTCTCAGACTGCTCTGTAAATGGCTCTACTGCTGAATCTCGTAAGGCGTCTGCTAGAATACTTTGGTGTACCAGCAGATCAGGTAAACTGGTGTTATTAGCTATGGGTTTACTGCTCAAATTCATTGTTGTATGGTAAGCATGTGAGGGTAGGTGAGTGTGTCTATTAGGAGATTTATATTGATATGTGTAGATAATGAATAAGGGTTATGTGCTGTGTTGAGTGCTTATATGTGCTTGGGGTTATTGCATAATTTGTTCACAAATGTCTAGACAGAGTTTCTGGTATAGTTATCGCAGTGTAATTATGCTGGTAAACTTCCTTGTGTAGACAGAGGTTGCAAGGCCCATCTGATGATTTTACATGTTATGTTACATTTGCCTTCATACATTAACTAGTGTGTAAAGACTTGTAAACAGCAATTAATTCCATACTTTTATAGACCTACATGATGGGAGGTGCTGTCCACATACAATTCCTATGGATTTCAATAGAGATTACAGGGACTAATCTGAGGATCCAGGATCATAAGGGCAAGAAAATGTCAGACTGTTTTACACCTTTTTTGTGTGCACTACACTGAAAATGTCCAGCACTAGTCATAGTACCACAAGTTGTAATCTTAAAGAACTTACTTTTGCTCAGCATTACATGCACATTTATGTGACATGGTAGTAAAAATGCCACTGCTTGCTCTGTATTACTGCTGCTACTGGTGGAACTGTACTAATCCTGGAGCAATGGTTCTCAATTTATTTACCATTGTGGGCTGTTTATGCAGCTCTCTGTGTTATGTGGGTCGCATCTACACGATACATATACTGCCTGTACAGCACTGAGGATGTCACAAGGGTTGCAGCTGTATGCTGATTAGTCTGCAAATGGTCTGCTGGCTGCGGTTTGAGAACCACTGTACTAGACCAACTCTAGGAAAAGTGCTAATGTAAATAAGGTTACACTGATAAACAAACAAACAAAAAAGTTAAAGTTCTCTGGCTTGATAGTGGCTCTTTCTTTCAGCAGCTCATACCAATGTGGGCAGCTCAGGTAGAGAACAGCAGCATTGGCCATGTGATTAGAACCTGTTTTCCTTCAACCCCATTCTCAAGAAGGCACTTTCAGCAGGTGCTTGCTCTCATAAGGAAATGTCAGGTGAAGATATTTTAAACTTTGATTTCCCTACCCATTTTTGCTAGCAGTGACTTGTATGTATCCAATACAGGCTCTATTGACTTGTTTATTCTGTGTCAGGCCATTATTAGAGCCCTGCAAGGATACAAATGTGGATCTGCATCCCATCTGAAAGAAATGGTCTGTGGAGATAATGTGGATATCTGCAGATTTTCAGGGCTCTACTCATCTGTAGTTTTAATCCAGGCACTTTATTCTTCTGCAAGAAATGGTCTGCAGATATCTGTGGATTTGCAGATTCTCCAACAGACCTTCTAAATGCCCTCCTGCATGGGAGATGTAGTAGTTTCTTTCTCTGCTGGCCTTCATGTCACTGTAGAATGACCTGGTACATCTTTATCTACATCCTAGAAACTGAAAATTGGTCCAGAAAGGGAAATCCCCCGGAGTCTGTTTCTGAACCCTCACTCCATTAGGTCAACAAACATTTTTTAAACTGATCTAAGTATGTAACTGTTAGATCAGATAGGTACTAGGTTTCTTAATGATTTTGAAAACTATGCATTTTTATATAATTGAGTTAAAATCCCAGATTTCTTTTGTTTAATTTTTAGATTATATCAGCGTGGCAAAGTAAAAAATATGGATCTACGCGAAGCATTGTTCGTAGACTTGGGACTGTTCTTTCTTTAGAACCTTGTCCAAGGCCTCATTTTCAAGTGAGTGTTACCCTTTAAAATGTATTTCAGCAAGAAGTCACAAATTAAATTTAACAAGATTTCCCAATATTTTTAGTTTTTGAGACTATGGTATACTGCATCTTTTCTGTTCAATGTCTTTTACTTATCAAATATTGCATCTTTCTTATTTGAAGAAGTTTCATTGTTAAACCTAAATTCTTTACTTTGCAGAAGCCTGACATCTTTCTTTTTTTTTCCTCTCTCCAAAGATGGCCCAAGACCTGAATTCTTGGGATTATGATGAACGAAGTACAACTCCAAGCCCTGTAGTTCCATCTCTTGGTGATATCCTGTGGATAGTAAATTATGAGGGAGAAGCTTTTGCTAGATTTAGGCAAGTAAAGGCTCTTTGCTTATTTTGGTAGGAATGATTTGGGCCATATAGCCTGTGCAATTGACAGTGTCTGAAACTTTTTGTACCCTAGCAAAATTAACAATTTAGAAGTTAGCTCTTCCTCTTGACTTTTTTCAGCAGTTTTTACCTATCTTTTAGCTTACATTTTATTGCATACACATAGATTGGAGGATTTAAAGACTTGGCGCTCTTTTCTCCCTGTATTATTGACAGTGTCAAGTATGTTGCTAGTACGTTTACACTCTTTTTTTTCATCCACAAAGTCTTGGGCTGAGATGAATATTGATGGAAACTAATCATAACACTCCATGAGATTATTCCATCTAACCGTATTATTGTTGGGTTATAAAGCCTGTCCAATTTTTGCAGATGAGAAAATTGAGGCAGAAACATTAAAGGGTCCCAGTTAATCCAAGTGACTTACTCAAAGTCACGAGGAAGAATGGTATTTCAGTGGTAGACCTTGGTGATTTATTATGGTGCTTAGTGTTCTCGGACCACTAACCTAGACCTCAATTAAAATATGGTATTTTTATTGAATTTTGGAAATCTAGTTTTATGTTGCATGAATTTAAGTCCTCTTCTGAACTTGCTATTTGATGGTGTAAAACAGCAAGAGGTAGGGAGATCAAAATGGGCTGGTATGTTATGAGGGGTTTTTTGGTTAGAAGGAATAGTGCAGTTCCAGTGTCTCTTTTTACCACAATAGTTAAGCTATTTGTGATTTGTTATGTTGCCTTTGTTCAACAAAAACTGAGAGAATTTCATAAATCACAGAAAAAGAGAATAATATTTATGATCTGGCACTTTAGTTATTAGAAATGGCTCAACATATGATCACATGACTTCCTAGAACAGTTATACACTAGCTATATGCACTATGCAGGACAATGGGACCTAATTGTCAAAAAAGGGAGGAGATTGTGGCCAGCCTCAGTGGTTTTATCTCCCCAGTTCCTTGGGTTTTGACTATGCAGGCTGCCTAGTTCATCAGCCTATGCCTAGAGTTTTCCCCATTCTAACTGGAAGTCAAATTCCAAAGGGGTAGCCGTGTTAGTCTATTGTAGAAAGACAACAGAGGACTCTGTTGTCTAACTGGAAGAGGAACGTTTAAATCCATTGAGTAGAGGAAGGGAACATGCATTGTAATCCAAATTAATTTCTCTTTGTGGGGTAATCTGGAAAGCAAGAGAAATTGCTATTAGATCCTGGCAGGATAAGGAAACAGAAAAGAAAATGTTCCATGCCTGCCTAAAGCAAAATGAATAATTACATGGCATCTTGGGAAAATGCTGGATTCCTTAGCGGGAAAATGCCGGATTCCTTAGCAGGAAAACGCACTGGGTCCTGATTGGTTAATGAAGCAGGTCACACCTGTTGAGTTGTTTCAGATTCTGCTCAGGCAAATGATGCTTTTTCAGTTTAAACTGATTTAATATTTTCTAGTTGTCTGCCATGAGGGCTACTAGGTGTGGCTAATACTTCCCCACAGGTGAGCTGTGCTTTCCCTGCCCCCACATGATTCTTCTGGGTCTCCTAATAGGCTTGGGACCAGCTGGGTGTGTCTCATCACCTTCCACCTTCCTTTCTTCAGGCACCCAAATTCATAGCTGCCCTCTTCCTGATTGTACTGGGACAGAAAGTGCTCTTTGTTCCCTGTTTTTCACAACCTAATCAGCATAACTATGGTGAAGTGGTCAATCTCATCTCTTGAGTAAATTGCATGTGTTCTAAAAAGTGGATTTTCAAGGGTTTTTCTTCTTATGGGGGGTAAACTTGATAACTTTTGAAAAATTACTTTTAATACTTAAAAATACATTGTTTTATAAGTATTACCTTTTGTAACAAAAAATGGCTTGTGGAAAAGATGAAGTTCTGAAACAACAAACACCTTTGCGAAGGTTGTTTTATAACTTCAATTTCTTGTGCCAGTAACATAACAAATACATTTTTAACCTAATCCTTTTGCCATGTGGGGGACTGAAACTGTTACTATTTAGTTGAAGCTTTTAGAAGTTACATTTTTATTCTTTTAGAGCTGAATCACAGGGAAAGGAAAAAGTTACAATTGTCCATGATGTATCTCCAGCTACAGTTCCCTTGTCAACTGTTCTAAAAAGTAGAGTAGAAAAAGAAAATCTTGTGAATGAAGAAGCAATTAAAAAAATTTCTGCACTTGAAAATGAATTAACTCTTCTTCGTGCCCAGATTGCTGCAATTGTTGCAGTGCAAGGATCAAGAAATAGTAATCAATCAGGTAAACTTGTTTTTGTTTAAACTATAATATTTAAACTTTCAGCTTTTCTTTTTTATATCTTTACTAGAGATTCGTGATTTACTTTTTATATAAATTTCTGTGAATTAAATGAAAAATATTTTGAATGCATTGTTGGTTTTGTCTGTCTCTGTCTTCTTATAGTCATAAATACAATTTTTTTCATTCTCTCCTCACTTTATCATCTTCAAGTTAGCATTGATTTAAGTCATCCTTTGTTTTAGGAAAGCCCACAAGAGTGTGTATATCATTCTAACTGATCACATGGGAGGAATGCCTTGCCCACTATTTAATAGCCGCATGCTTTGTGTTATAGGTTTGAGCAAGGAACAGCCTGCCTAGCATTCTGCATTATAAAAGAGTCTTCTGACATTTTTTGCTCTAACACAGGGGTCTGCAACCTGTGGTTCTTTGGATACCC
Source organism: Pelusios castaneus (assembly GCA_007922175.1). Taxonomy (NCBI): domain Eukaryota; kingdom Metazoa; phylum Chordata; order Testudines; family Pelomedusidae; genus Pelusios; species Pelusios castaneus. Next base: position 2,454,684 of record ML685875.1, on the reverse strand, counting down.
CTTTGCAGCTCCTAGCTCTGGGACCCCCAACACCAGGGAACCCTGTGGGCAGCCTATGCCAGACTCCAGGCTCCCCACCATCACTGGGGGACCCTTTGGGGGCCCTGCTCCTGGTTACGGGCTCCTCCCCCACCAGGGGACCCTGTGGCAGGCACCCTAGCCCAGCTCATCCCACTTCCCACCAGGAGGCTGCACCCATTGCGGCTCTCAAAACACTCCCACGGAAGCTCATGCGATAAATACATTTGTTAGTCTTTAAAAGTGCTACAGGACTCCTTGTTTGTTTTGGTAATTGAAGGAATTTTTATAAATGGCTCTTCTTATCACAGCAGGCCTTTATAATGTGGCAGGGAGAAAGCCTTTGGGCTAGTGAAGAACCTTTTCTTTATTTTGTGAAATTCTGTTTAGATATAGATGAGTTATTAGTTGTTAATTGCCATTTCATTTGTACTCAGTATTTTAGGCATGTTGCCAAAATAACTAAACAAAACACTCTCTCTAAAGAGCTGGACACATGTCTCAACATTAACATACTCAGCACTAGGTATGCCTGAGAGCTATTGGAACAATGAGGATTGGCAGGTAGAGGGAGAGATTGGTTGGGCCTTTTGCATATGTGTTATGATACTTTTTAATTACATGGTCACAAATGGCTTTTCCTTAACAGGATACCTGCCTTGATGCATAGAATGGATATTCAAGTGGACAAAATTAAGATTCCATGAACAATCTTAAATCTCACTTTTCCTAAATTTTGAGTGTTTGATTTTGAAACTTAAATAACTTTCTGTTAGCATTCCTTTTTCTTTCTGTTTTATGTAATTATTTCTGGTAGCACCATGTTGTGCTAGGTGTTTAACATTTTAACAAAAAACAGTTCTTCCCAGATCATGAACTTGGAATATAACTCGGACACCTTGAAACTGGTTTGATCTGCTCAAACTTTCAAATATTAGTAACTCTTCCTTGTGTATGTATGTATGTATTCATTCATTCATTCATTTTAAATTAATACTTATTTTCTTTGATAGGTTCAGGTCCCTTGAATTCATTTGGCACTCCAGATGGTTCTCTCCCATTGCCAGCAATGACTTCTACTCCATTGTTCGCCACACCGGATCACTTTTTAATTCCTCCTCCTCCTCCACTTCCTTCCATAGCACCATCTGGCTTTGATGCCAGTAACTCAGTAATTGAACTGATTAAAAAACGTCGTACTGCAAGTAAGACTAGCTCAACCCCTGTTGACAGTGCTGAACATCAGAAGACCAGTGGTGTTCTTAGTATGATGGATGTTTTGAAGGATATAAACAAAATCCGACTGCGAGTTATTGAGAAGTAAGTTGAGCTAAATGTGTTTTTGAGGGTAAACCAAAAATATGCCAACACCACAATATTCAGGTAGCAGCAGAGAACGCTGAGACTAAAAACCTGTTTAATCAAAAGGCTCCTGACAACTACCTGAGGTGATAGTCTGTCATTTAACATTTCCCTAAGTGCTTAATGGTACATCTACACAGTAAAATGTTCCTCCTGCACTTGAGCAGTGAGTCTCAAGACCCAAGGTCAACAGACTCAGGCTTGCACTATGGGGCTAAAAATAGCAGTGTAGCTGTTCCTGCTCAAGCTAGAACCGGGTCTCTGAGAACTCTTCTTCCCCTTCTGCCTTGTCAAATCTCAGAGCCTGAGCTCCACCCTGAGTGGGAACATCTACTCTTCTCTTTATAGCTCAGTAGCATGAGCCCTGCAAGCTTGCACTAATTGATCCTGAGTTCTAAGACTCATTGTTACTGGGTTTGGGGTTTTTTGCCATGTTGTTTTGCCCTCAGAGACTTTGAGCGGGCAGCTTTGCCCTTAAAGAATGCTGCATCTTCACTGCCCAGAAATACCAAGTGAAAGTATACTACATATGAAGCAAAAGATTGTCTAATTTAAAACACTAGTCTCCTGTATAGGTCAATCAATCTTTTTATTTCTCCTATTTGTTTGTTTTCTTTGTGATTGGGGCTATCTGGAGTTCACTTAAAAACAGCTAAACATGCAGGAAAACTGATCTGAACAAACAAACTTTTGAGTTCATTGTAAAAGGACAACTCCTTTGGGAAATATTGGAAAACAAACAGTACATCCAAAATACACTAATTCTAACTTTGAAGTTTTCAAAAATATGATGTGTGTATGTTTTAACTGAATATTTTACTGAACCTAGACCTCAGGCCTTTAATTTGGAACAAGTAATTTTTAAATAGTTGGGATCAAAATACTAAACATACGTGATCACAAAACATACGATTATTAAATATTTGTGTGACTGATATCCTGTTGTTCAGTGCCAACCTGCTGTTTTAGATGTGATACAGAGGAAACTAAATAAACACATATGCAGAACTGGAATAAAAATATACTCTAAGGAAGTAGGATAATGTCTGTTTAGAGATCACTAGTGAGAAAAACAATTCAGTATAAGAACAGAGGATGAAATCCTGGCCCCAGTTAAGTTGGTGAGAGTTGTCAGTGTGATCAGGATTATACTGACCATATCCTACCAAGTTTCATTAAAAAGTGCGTTTAAGTTTCATATTTGTAAATAACTGGCACAAATACTTATAGACAGATTTTATGGTATTTACATATCTTCAATATGTGATTACACCACATAAGCTCTAGAGGACAGATTCACAAAGGTGCTTGGACTCCAAGGGAGGCAGTTAGGCACCTAAATCCACCTCTCAACACCACTGATAGTCTCAAAACTATTGTTCAGCTGTTGCCTAACCTTGTAGGTGCCTAAATCCCTTAGTGGTGTAAGTTTTTGTTGGTGGGTGTGCACAAACTGCCAGAGCCCTGACACTGCTCTGCAGCTGCTAAGCTTCTGGGAGCCCTCTTGCACACCTAACCTCATTGGGATTCTCAGATTAGGTGTCCCCCTCCCCCTTCCTATCTCACCTGCAGGTTTGATCTTTTATGTGTGCTGTGAGCATACCTCACCCACACAAAAGGCAGCCAGAGTCAAGCAGATCAGGAATTTTAGTGGCTGATTCAGAATACCCAGTGGGGTGGTCACTCATCTGGGATGTGATGGACCTGGATTCAAGTCCCTGGTCCAAATAAGGCAGAGCAGCGATTTGAGCTTAGGTCTCCCAATATCCTAGATGAGTTCCCTAACCACTGGCCTTTTGGCTCTATTGTGGTGGATGGTAGGTCCCTCAGGTATTGTAGAAAAAGGGGCAGACCTTGTTTAAGTGCCTAACTCCAAGAGATGGTTCAGACTGAGAATCCCAAGCAGAGATTGGTGCCTTCCTATGGTCAGTCACTTTAGTACATGAGGCCAAGATCAATGAGAGTTAGACTCCGAAGTCCCTTGTGCATCTGGGCCCAAAGCCCTGTTACTTGCCTGGCCATTTCACACCTGGTTAGTTTAGGATTCTCCCTGCTCAGCTTCTGGCTTCTGAAAATCACTTTCTTACTATCTAACTTTCCCCAAATAATGCGTGGGAGCCTGGATGCCTAAGTAGGGGCTATAAATTCCACTGGGTGGCAGGGTGCCTTGAAGTTAGTCATTACGGTGTCTAAAGTCCCCTTGTGAATCTTGTTCCAAGTGCTATAAATTAAACTTGCAATATTCCATTTGCAAACTATATCCATGATCTCTGAGCATGAACTTGTGGATAGAGTTAAGGTACTCTGAAAAATCAGGGCTGACTTATTCAATGCTTTGTATTCAGACATAATACCCAGCTGGCTTTCAAATAGATACTTTAATAGTGTATCTAACTCTACATTTTGAAGTTCAGATACACGTTTGAAAACAAAACCACTGATGCATCTGTGCCAATTTAGCATCTGGTTGCTGGTTGTGAAGATTTTGCTCAAGTGATCTTGTTTGTAAATGAGGCCTTATGGGGTCAACTGGATAAACATTTATATTTGTAAGTTTAATTTTTAACTGAAGTCTTGCATCAGACCATATTACTTAATTATTGGAAAGTTTTTTGAGAAACCTTACTGCTTTTTGTTGATCTTCATGAGGACTCATGAAGTACCAGTGTGTTAACTGAAAACAAAAAGGGAAAACTGAGCGCTTTATGAGCATTAAATTAACTTTTTCCCCTGGATTCATAGATTCTAGGGCCAGAAGGGACCGTTGTGAAGGACCATAATTAATACTGCAGAACCTGGCAGTATGAGACCCCCTTTTAAAATTGCACTTTTACAGGCCTGCCACAATATTCTAATATCTAGAATAAGGAAATGATACTAGAGGTATTATGAATAATTTACGTATTCACTGTGACTGTAGACGACAGATTTTTCTTGCTATTGTTGCATTTATCTTTTTCTTATTTGGTCATGTTGAGCCATTTCAGAATACGGTAAGCAATATTACTTGCAAAGTTATGTTTCTATATACTGAATGGTATGTGAAGCTGGTTTAAGCTGTAGGGCATACTAGGAATGGAATTACTATTCAGGACCAGCATTTAAATTTTCAGGGATTGGCATTTTGTCTTCATTCTCACAGGTCACCTGGTGGTACACCTCTTCCTAAGACAAGAAAAAGGCAGGATTCACACTTGGATCCAGCAACTCTAATAGCTCATGCTCTAAAGCAGAAATTTGCACATCAAATTGCCAGTGATTCTTTGGACAAAGAAAACAGATCTTTTGACACCTCCCCATTTTCCAGTCCAGAAGACCCAATGGTAAGCTCTTATTTACTGCCGTCCTCCTCTTCCAACAGCCCTCCTCCAACAACAAAAAAAACCTCATTATGCTTTCTATCACTTACATGCATATATTAGGCTATCAGGGAATGTTAGTGGTCTCAAGACTCGAGTCACAGAAAACTAGTTATTAATAAGTGAGGGGTATGGTTGTGGGTGGAATTAATTGAAGAAAAGAGAGTGGAACTGTGAACTGATAAAGGCTTAGTTTGTTAAAATCTCAAAACTTGTGGAAAATGGGCAGAATATCTGATAATGTGACTAGAGAAAAACTTGGCTAGCTCTTATTTTTTCAGTCCTCAGCTTTGATTCTGTGAAATGCCTGTTTTTTATTCTTAGTATAAAATAAAAGCTGCTGTTAATACTGTGAAAGCTGATTGGTTACCAAACATGTAAATTTGTGACTCAACGTGCTTATCAAAGAACGTGACTGACTGGACTGAAGTCAAGAAAACAGAATTCTTCCTTCTAAAATTAAATCTGCTCATTGTTAAGTGTCAAGATAGAGAAGGCTTACATTCAGATTAAAAATGCAGAAAATATTTTTTGAGAGATCTTCTTAATAATGACATCATAATTGAACAATAGTAGCTTTCCATCATCTGGTTCACTCAACAGCAATCTCAGCTCATCTTTATCATGCACAAAAAGGCAAAGATCAGCTAGTAATTACCTTTTAATTATTTTATGTCAAAATCTAGAACTTGATAATAAAGTTCCAGCCACCTTATGCTATCAGAATTGCTTTACATATAGCACAAAAAGAACAATATTACCAATTAAAGCTCTGTGCCTTGAATAGATTCTGGGCTGATTTTAAGTTTCTGTGTATACTGCTAGATGCTCCGAGGGAGAGATGAGATAAGAGCTTAGCAGAATCAACACTTCTGTTAAAACAAGATGATTGATCAAACATGAGAAATGACCTGATAATGACTATAGCACATGAATTGAAAAAATGTTTCTCAGTAGTAGTATTCATTTTTCATCTTTAAAAATCAAGATTGCAGAGGGAAGTTTGACGAACCTATGTCATTTGCTCAAAAAACAAACAGTGAAAGATGAGAGAATGTCTTGGGTGTAAACATCCTTAACATCTGGGAGAGGGAGAGCCTTATCCCTCCCCAGCCCTTGGTGGATAAAGAGGCTAGCAACATGTCTGCTCTTAAAGCTGCCTGTGGAAGCTAAAATAACTTAGCCAAACCCTTAGGGCTGTCTGTTAGGCCAGGACCTGTCCAGCCCCCATTGCAGCTCAGAATTAGGAGGGTGCAAAGGTGGTGTAAAGCCAATAGAGTTCCACCACCACCTTCTGGCCTCTTTCCCTTAGTTTTCAAAGTATGTGTGGTGCCTCTGGAGAACTACAGACCGGTCAGCCTCACCTCATTGCCTGGAAAAATCTTGGAGTAGGTCCTCAAAGAATCCCTCCTGAAACACTTGGAGGCAAATAGAGTGATCAGGAACTGTCAGCCTGGATTCACAACGGGCAAATCGGGCCTGACCAACCTGATTGCCTTCTATGAAGAGATGACTGGATTTGTGGATGTGGGAAGACCCGTTGACGTGGTATACCTTGACTTTAGCAAGGCTTTTGATAGGGTTTCCCATAGCATTCTTGTTGGTAAGTTAAGGAAGTATGGGTTGGATGAGCGGACCGTAAGGTGGATAGAAAACTGGCTAGATCAACAGGCTCAGCGGGTAGGAATCAATGGCTCAATGTCTGGTTGGCAACCAGTAACGAGTGGAGTGCCCCAGGGGTCGATCCTGGGGCCGGTTCTGTTCAACATCTTCATTAATGATCTCGATGATGGGATAGATTGCGTGCTTAGTAAGTTCGCGGATGACACCAAGCTGGGGGGAATGGTAGACACGCTGGAGGGCAGGGACAGGATCCAGGGAGACATAGACAAATTGGAACACTCGGCCAAAAGAAACCTCATGAGGTTCAACAAGGACAAGTGCAAAGTCCTGCACCTAGGATGGAAAAATCCCATTCTTCTACAAGCTGGGGACCGATCGGCTAAGTAGCAGCACTGTAGAAAAGGACCTGGGGGTTATAGTGGATGGGAAGCTGGTTATGAGTCAACAGTGTGCTCTTGTTGCCAAAAAGGCTAATGGCATATTGGGCTGCATCAGTAGGAGTGTTGCCAGCAGATCGAGGGATGTGATTATTCCCCTCTATTCGGCCCTGGTGAGGCCGCATCTGGAATACTGTGTCCAGTTTTGGGCTCCCCACTGCAGGAAGGATGTTGACAAATTATAAAGAGTCCAGCAGAGAGCAACGAAAATGATTAGGGGGCTGGGGCACATGACTTATGAGGAGAGACTGATAGAACTAGGCTTATTTAGTCTGCAGAAGAGAAGACTGAGGGGGGATTTGATAGCAACCTTCAACTACTTGAAGGGGTGCTCCAAAGAGGAGGGAGCTAGGCTGTTCTCGGTGGTAACAGAGGTCAGAAGAAGGAGCAATGGTTTCAAGTTGCAGCTGCGGAGGTCGAGTTGGATATTAGGAAAACCTTTCTCACTAGGAGGGTGGTGAAGCATTGGAATGGGTTATCTAGGGAGGGGGTGGAATCTCCCTCTTTGGAAACATTTAAGGCCCTGTTAGATAAAACCCTGGCTGGGAAGATTTAGTGGGAGTGGTCCTGCTTTTAGCAGGGGGTTGGACTAGCTGACTTCATGAAGTCCTTTCCAACCCTAAGATTCTATGACATTGGGTAGGATTCAGACTTATATTGACCTGGTAATGTGGGAGATCCTTTGGGAACAGGCGAACCTTTTTGGTAAAGAGCATTGAGTTTTAAGTAACTTATCTCTTTACTAAATGCGGTGGCTGGTTGAGAGCAGAGAAATCCCTGGAGGGAAGGAGGGGGCGAGCAGGGTGACTGTCCTGGGCCCCGTGGTTCCATGGAGATATTTAAGGTCTGGTTAGACAAACCCTGGCTGGGTTGATTTAGTGAGAGTGGTCCTGCTTTTAGCAGGGGGTTGGACTAGATGACCTCGTGAGGTCCCTTTCAGCCCTATGATTCTGTGTGTGTTATGGAATCTCACTTGTGATGTATTGGTGCTCACCAACTTTCTTTTAAATCTCATTTTGAAAAACATCTAACAAAATTCCTAAGCATGTTGTGGAACATCAGAAATTCTATTCAGCCCCATTATATTCATGGTTAGTTGGCTGACTGAAGAAAGGATTGATGCTCCACTTTTCAGTGAAACTGAAGACTGTCTGTATTTATGTCCTCTAGCATAAGTGTGTTTTGAAATTTACACTGAACATGAAGGGCTATGTCTACACTTACCAAAGTTAGTTTGAATTAGTTAATTCGAACTAACTAATTCAAACTAATTTTAGTTAGTTCGAATTAATTTAATTCGAACTAGCATGGCCCCACTGGAATTTTAGTTCAAACTAAGCAAGTGCCATGCATGGCACTTGCTTAGTTCGAATTAGTCAGTTGCATTAAGTTCAATGTGCCGGTTAGTTCGAACTAAGGAGTTAGTTCCAACTAACATGGCCACATTGACTTAATTCGAACTAACTAGTTCGAATTAAGCGTTAGTTCAAAAGGTATAATCGAATTTATTAGTTCAAATTAAGGAAGCCCTTAATTCGAACTAATGAAAGCCTAGTGTGGCTAAGGCTTAAGTTAGTTCGAATTAAGCTTCCTTAATTCAAACTAACTTGCCAGTGTAGACGTAGCCAAGAAAATTTACTATCAAAGTAGTATGCGTTTTACACAGTAACTGTGCAGTTGAGTGCAAAACGTAGAAATACAATGGAACAAGATTAGAGATACTATTGTTGCAGTCTCAATGAAATCCTGGGTTTATAAAATAAAATAAATTGTAATTATAGGGACAAAATAAGAAATACTATTCAGAGTTACTACAGATCCCATCCATTATGTAACCAACATGACTTATCCTAGGTATAAAAATCATAGAAACGGTTGATCATAGAACAAGTTGTGTCAAACTGTTGGAAAACTGTGAAAGTAAATTCATGGAAGACAATTGAACTCAATTTGTCAACTTTTAAGACCTATACTCTTGTTCAACTAGGTCGTCATTGATCATATGTGTGAGGGAACACACATTCATTGTTCTATTCAAAAATTTTGTGGTGCTGGAAAAAACATATGAATTGCTGAGTTTATCTATATCTAAGCTCAGATATAGAAGCAATGGTCGGCCTTTTTATTTAGAGTGGGAACTTAAAACTTTTTGTTTTTAATAATGTGAATACCCTTTTGTGTTTGAGTAAATATAATTATACTTATGAATGTGATTGTTTTTCCAGGCTGGTGAAAACTGCAACAGGTCTTCTAGCCTCCAATATCTTTATGTAGAAAATTTTATTCTGTGCCTGTTGAATGGTTTTATTCAGTTTATGAACTAAAATTATTTGGATTCTTTTAGGTTGGACGTCGCATTTTAAAGCAAAAGTCAAAGAACAACCTCATAAAAGCTGAAGAAGCAACACTTGTATCAACAGGGAAAGCAAGAGCACATATTTAACTGGTGGAGCATGTGGAGAAACCCAACAATTTGCATGCTTGTGAGTGGCAGGACCACTTGAGGAGCAATTTCATAAGTTTACATTGGAATATACTACTCCAGAGCCCCAGGAGCTATGGCTTGTTAAACTACCTCTTTTGATTTGAGTGTCCCAACAGTCATGTTTGTCAGTGTGCTGTCTGCTTATAAAAATACTTTGACATTTATTTTATAGCTGCAGACCAGAATGTTCGAAGGTAAGTTTTTTAGATGTTCTGAATGGAAAACCAAGGGAAGCACATTTATTTAAAAAAATTTAAAAAAAAAAATTGGATAGTTCTCAGTATGAAGACTGAAAAATTCATGTGAATATAGAAACAATATTAATAGCTCAGGAAATAAACTAAATAGATATATACCGTGGCAATCAATATTAATATTTTCCCTCATTGTGAGGGTAGCAGGTCTCCCTGAGTCTCATTATAGCTTCCTAAAGCAACTCAGTATTCCATGCACAGTCTCTTAACTTACTCTGGGTCAACAGAGAAGGCCTGCTTAATATATAGTGATGGTACTTGCCTTGTTTTCATTTTCAGATATGGGCTGTGTGTTAACTGCCTGCAATGAGGAAAAAAATTGTGTTTTGTGGCAAAAGGGTTCTGGAAAGAGTTCTGCTTACACCAACATAGTCTAAAGTCATTATGTAAATAAAAATTCATTGACTGGCATCTTTTTCCCCTTTGCTTCCATCTTTTAGGTCAATGTTTTATTGTTTTGTACATAGTTTATAAAATAAATTTTTTTATTTAACTGATGGTGTGCATGTTGTCCTTTACTGCATTTACAAATACATTTTGTTTTCTTTTTTTAGTGCTTGCTTTGCCACAGATCTCAAAAGATTTGGTCAACTTTTCTATTAAATCAAACATGCCTTTTAACAGATAATGAAAACAGCAAAAAATAGATTTAGAATATAATCTCTCCTACCAGGATATTTGGGGATCGATCCTTTTAGTCATAAATTCAATAAGATATGCTTGGTATTTATGAAGTGGAAGAGGTTCTTAAAGTTTTTTGTCCGCACATATCCCAGTAACAGTCTTCAGTGCCCTAGTGGACTTAGTTTGACTTGAAGCTGAATGAGGCACAGAATCTGCCTCACTAGCCTGTGTGAGAGGTATCAAACCTCGAGGTTCATGGTTAGAAGAGGCAGGAGGCTCTTACCTCTTGTATTTCTTTGATCTTTCTATTTCTGAGGAAGAGGATCAATATTGTGAGCTGCCCATAGATTGGAGCTCAAATCTAGCCCGCCTTGGTGTGGAAGTGGTACCAGTCTTTAGCACAGAGTTTCTAGCCAGTGCCAAGCTGTTTGGAGAACTTAGAATGTCTGTCTGACTGAAGGTGTGGCAAACCCTCTCAATACCAGTACCAGGAGCCTTTGAGAGAATCCCTACTTACAGTAGTGGTGAAGGAGTGGAATCTTAGAAAGGTGAGACTCCTTCTTAGAGTCAATATCTTTCAAAATCCAGTGTTCCCCTTGTGGCTTGTTAGCCAACTACTAATCTTTGGAGTGGCATGTTCTGCAGTATATGGACAAACACCACTCCAGAGTGCGGCTCTCTTCCAAAGTTTAAAGGAACAAATCCATTATAAGACAGACTTAAAGCAGGAGTATTTAGGTTCAGTCATTAGAGGGGGAGGCACCTCAGCTGTAAGTGGAAGTCAGAAGGAAAGATTTTAAAGAAAGAAAATAAGTTAAAGAGCTGAAAATATCAGAAATTTGTGAGTAAACTAATCCTAAATGTTACAGATTAATCTGATGAAAGAGCACTGTGGAGTGCAGGCAGGCCTCACAGTTTCATCTTGTTACCATAGCAGTAAGATAAGGAGGGAATTTAGCTGCAGTCAAGGTTACTTTTCCCTATATGTCCTTGGAAGGTGGAGAAGAACATAAGGACATGCAGGGAACAGGCATAGTGCAGTGGATTCTGCTGCTTTTTTGTGATGGATTATCAGTTACACAGCCTCTTATAGCCCTGTTGGGGATAAGGTTTGTAATAATCTAATCTGTCAAAAGATTGATGCCACCCTCTGAACTCTATTAAGAAAGGGTAATCCTATTCACAGATGTAGTGCTTTTCCATACCTGCACCTTCTTAAACCTTAAAGGATTCTAGAGCTACATCAAGATCCCTGAGTTATACACCTGCCACCAAAAGAAAACCTCTTAGTTCAGAGAGTGGGTTTGAACTATTGGCAGAATTGACTGTTACAAATCTTTATGCCCAGAAGGGCTGCCATAGGCTGGGCCTTGAACAACACAGCACAATGAAACCCAGTTTACTTCACTGCTTCAGACAGCAAAATACCCCCTGTCAGCAGCAGCACTTTCCTGACATCACTTTTAAGAGGCAGTCAAGTATCTCCTGCCAGACAGCCCATCTACTACTATACATTGTACTCCTGTGAGATGCATACCTCTGCATCAATATTTGTCAATCACAGTCTACCCTATATTTGTCGATATTCCATGGTTGAAACATCTCTCCCGGCAGTGGCTATTTCATCTTCTGTAGCTCCTTCAAAGCAAGTAGAAGAGGCTATTGATCCTCAGGATATATGTCCTTTGATTAGTATTTCACAGCTCCGAGAGGCTTGTTTGTATCCTTCCTGAAACTTAGGATAGCTCCAGAGCCTGAGTTTCCATTGTTAGAGACTTCTAACTTTGTTAGAGACTTCTATTTCTGTACCATCAAAATCTCTTCCTCGAGAAGAATCCAAGGTCAAAGACACCTTTTAATGAAAGTTTCTCTTTACCAATATGAGAATAGAAGATCTACTCTACTTTTAAAGTTTTCAATTATTACCTCATAAATGGAGGGGTTTCAGTCTTTTGACTCTCTCTTCTTCAAATTCCATCCCCTTTCTTAAGAGGAGAGCAAATCAACAAAAAGAAGGAAGTCAGAAGGCAATCCAGAAAAAGCTCATTCTCTTTGGTTTCCCCCAAATTGGGTGACTGTCTTACCCATTTGTTCTGCAAGCTTGGCCATGTTGGCCACCATGGTCTCAATATCTGCAGTATTCAGGGCAAGTTTGCTCACAGTCTACGGAGAATCCTCTTAAATCACCTACTCTTAGTTTTCAGATATCTCATTATTCTCCTCTCTGGATTATGGAAACAATGAACATCACTACTCTAGTGATAGGAGGCACTGGGTTCATCAGGAACATTTATCTAGTCCCCCCACCTTGTTCTCATTCTTCCCCTCATGAGGCTGTTTTATTTAGCGTCCCTGTGAAAATGCACACTTTTAAGGCTTTTCAAGAATGACTGAAGCACATGGCACAAATGTTGAAGTCCCATTAGAAATGGTACAGGAGAAGGCATAATAACTGTTTCATATTTTTACAACTGGAATCTCAAAGTAGTCTCTTTACCTATAAATAAGTGAATTTTAAATCTGGGAAAGGACCTTTTGGGTTATTACTGCCTTGCTTGCAGCTACTTCAAAATGTGCAGGTTGTAGATATCAGGTACTGTCCAAAGTTTGAGAATTTTTATATTCATCTGAGTCCATTTTCATGCATTATTGCTACAAATGAAAAATCAAAACTAATACGAAAGTCACCTCTTACAGAGAGAACCAAAGAGATTAGATTTTTTGGGACAAAAATACATTTATCAAGCATGTTATCTAAATATGATTACCTTCAGTTGGACAGACTATCTAGCTTCAGGTGCAAATTACCTTGAGAATTTAAAGGTTAATTCATGTACATTTGTGAGGGTCCGTTAATTTCTAAAGCCACACTGCAGAATGTACTGGATGCAGTGGATCTGGGTGTCCATTCAGTGGATGTAGCTATTGTTATGAGACCTGCATCAGGGTTGCCTGATAAGATGATTGCCATTTGGTGGACAGAATTTATTTAGTGCTAAAATGAAAAGTCTCTTACTTCATTGAAAGACTATGAGCACAGTTTACTACAATTATATGTCTGCTTTTAAAAGGAAGTAATTTTGATTCATTCTTCCTTGAGACACCTTCTTCATAATTTCAACAGAGATCTTCTAACCATTATAAGATTGACTTACCAAAAAAAACCCCAGGTCCATAGACATTTTTGGTAACCTTGCAGTCAGGACATATCAGAAAGTTGTTCCACACTGTTTGAATCTCTACAACTTGTTTGATTTGCTGAAGTTATCTGACTTGATGCAGTGAAGGGTAATCACAGGATTCTTTCCCTCCCATACTGTAAGTTTTCCATATTCTAGCATCTGACAAGTGAGATTTCTCCCATGAAAGCTCCTGTGAAAAAATAAATTTAATATTTAAAAATGCGACAGGACTCCTTGCGTGTATTTTTGTGACTCCATTTGCCAGATTACTCCTCAGATCTTTTCAATGTTGGATCAAATTATTCTGCAAGCCAAAAATTCACGACGTCATTAAGAGTGATGTCCAAATCTGATTCTGTCCTCTGTAGCATGAAAGAGAAAATTTGTCTTTACAGGGATACTATGTGCTTCTCTGATACTGTACAGAACTCTGCTTACTCTGAGATCTGTATCTAAGAAGGGCTGGAGCACTCGTATAGCTCATGTTCAGACTCATGGCTTTTCGTGCAGGCAAGAATACCAATTACACATGAACATGCTAGTATTAAGATCAGTGCAACTAGCTTGCAAGGCATTTCTACTGCTGATCAAGCTTCCTGGACTTCAGCCCCTACATTCATGGAACATTGCTTGGTTGTGACTGCTTCCAGATCTGATGCCCATTTTGGAAGGACAGTTCTACAGTCTCTTCAAATAATTCCTAGCACCTACCTTCATGGAAAACAATTGCTGGCTAATCACCATCAGTGGGATCCATATGGGCGGTACACAAAGGGAATGGTTACTTACCTTACAATAAATGTGGGTGTTTGAGATGTCAGCACAGGTGGATCCCATGGCTTATTGTCCTTCTCTGTATCTTGGAGACTTATAAATATGAATTTTGGGTGTTGAAAGAACTAAATGGCAGTTGGGGAGTTACTGTGCTTTTAGGTTCTCTGGAGAAGGGGAGTGAGAGGACATGAAGAATGCATGTGCAGTTTCCAGTGGGCAGCACTAGTGAAAATGTTCCATCTTTCTGCACTGGTGCACTGCACGCTAGGGGTGAGGTCCCTGTGTGCAAATATCTCAAAGAATTAAAGTTACTGAAAATTAAGTAACTGTTCTTTACCTGAATTTTTTTTTTGCTGCCTTTCCCAACTTCTTCAAGCATGGGTTGGGATTACTTCTGAGTCTCAGATCAAAGGATCTTGAATACTGTTATCAAAGGCTACTATATAAAATCCTCAGTCCTCTTCAGGGATGTGAGACAGCAAAGGGGGAAAAAAGTGAATTTCTTTCTTCAGCCATGAGCCATAGAAATACCACAGGAGTGTAAGAGGGAAAGACTCCATAATCCTGCTACGTCCTTAGCCCAAGAAGAAAGAGAAGAATGTGTCTAATCCTGAACCTTTGGCAACTAAAGTTTATATGCCAATTCAAGTTCAGAATGATGACACTAGTTTTCATCATCCCTTCTCTGGAACCTCAGGATTACTTTGCAGCTCTTAACTTTCAGGATGCCTATTTTCCCATAACAATTCCTCTGGACCTCTCCATTTTTGCAGAAGGACTTGATAGTTGCCAATAAAGGGGACGTTTACTATCTTTCGACCTGGCTACAGCCCCGAGAATGTTACCAAAATATTTGGCTGTAGTGGTAGCCCATCTGAGATGACAAAGAATATATATGTTTACCCATACTTGGATGAGTGGTAATACTTCGGAGCGGGAAATCATCACAGGAATTATTGAGCTTCCTATTCAGTCTTCAACTTGTTCTACTTCTGGGACAGAGTGAATTACAAGCCATTCCTCAGTCTATAGAATTTTTAGACACTTTTCTAGATTGCAAGTTGGCAAAACTTACTTAGATATAGAACAACTTTCCTTTTCAGTCATGTACAGTTGCTCATAATACTAAAATTTTGGCTTTATAGGTAAAGCTCTTAAATGATATCGGTACACAATGTAAAACCCTCTGTTCGGTGTGGTATAATGATTTCTTTGGCATTCATTTAGAATAACTTATAGAATTCACTCATTTCTTTGCCACTTAACTGGATTAGTTTTAATTACTTTTTTTCTGGTAAAACCTTTTTATATCACTTCAGTATCATACATTAATTATCTGAATTTAAAATCACAATTATAAAAATGACCCAATATGCAAAATTAATCAACTTTAGGTTGAACCTCTTACCAGCTGTGCTGTGAAGTCTTTGAAGAGAAGCTTTGACCTAAATTGCATCAAATTTGAAGATGAACTGCTGCTTCAAAAGCGTTGTGTGCTTTTTTTTTTTAACAGTTTAATTCTGATCTATCATCATCTAGAAACTACAAATGAGTAAAACCGGCTTTGGTGAATTACACCAAGAAATACTGTGATGTGAATATTATTCTGCTGGACATGTTTGCTCACACTCCTTGTCCTCTCTACCTTGGTTTTCCATATTGGCTAATGACCAATTCATTTTTTCTCCTGTGCTGTCAGTAATATTCTTGTGAGCAGGCACAATAAGTATTGGCTGGTGCTTCCTTCAATAAAAAAAGTCTAGCTCTGATGTGCTATCAGAAACCCTTTCAGAGTTCCAGTAAAGTGTCCTCTCAACATTGCCTTCCCAATCCCTTGCCTGGCTGAGGCAGTTGCAATTATTATCTTCGATATAGGCAGCATACTAAAGAACTTGTTTTCATGATTTCACTTAATTAATCAGAAAATGGAATCGATCACTGCACCGTCACTCTTTAGAAGTGCAGTTATTGCACCTTTAATTCACTGCAGCTTTGACTTTTTTTTGCTTTCAGGGAAAAAAATTTGAAAATGTCTGCCAACAGCTGATGACATCTGGTGGACACACAGAGTAGGTTTGGGCATGTGTTTTCTTTCGTTTCTTTCATTGTTATTTAACACAAACATTGGAACACCTTCTTACAACAAGTGCACCAGAGTTTTCCTTCAGTGGTCTTGTACATAATCGTAATTTTACCATGGAGATCAGAATAGGGAAATAGACATCAAATGCAGTAAGTGTCAATATTATACAATATTTACTTGGTCTTTATATTGAAATTGTATTGTGCTAGTATTAAATGCAAACCTATGAAACCACAGCCCCTTCCCTAAAGAACATGCAATCTAAGGAGACAAATGACTTCGGAACAGTTATGGGTGACAGGAATATAATACAATTATTTGCAATTTTTAAATTAACATACTATGTGTAACCCATTATGGTTAGGTCACTTGCTTCATTATTCTGATGCATGATGAATTTCTTTCAGAGCTGGTGGGACAGGTTATTATTTAACTCCCCTCTTGCTTTAAACAAGAGATGAGCAAACTAAGTTCAAATTGCATGTTTACAAGTTCCTTAGCAGTGCTTACAAGTGCGTTCTTTCAGACCCATGTTGAGACTGCAGAGCTAAAATGCTGTGTTAGCTCCTTAATCTGGTGCTGTGAGATGCTGCATTTACAAGCTTTACCACCCAAGCTCTGAAGTTAAGGTCTGGTCTGTACTTTAAAACGTTCACTGACATAACCATGCAGGTAAATGCTCTATTGTAGGTGTAGTTTATGCCATTATAGCTTATGCTGATTGGGGGAATCAGTGTAAGCTGTACCG
Organism: Pelusios castaneus; assembly: GCA_007922175.1. Classification (NCBI taxonomy): domain Eukaryota; kingdom Metazoa; phylum Chordata; order Testudines; family Pelomedusidae; genus Pelusios; species Pelusios castaneus. Next base: position 2,437,735 of record ML685875.1, on the reverse strand, counting down.
GTTTAAGCACCTATATAGCTATATCCATACCAGAGGATTTTGTTGGTATAGTATACCAGCAGACTTCTGCTAGTTTGAAGTTCGTCTTGCTTCATCGCCTCCTGCTGCAGACACATAGCTTATAAATTTGTGTTGGTGAGTAGCAGCATGAGGAACTATCTGCATGTGCATGTATACATCATTTGGCAAAAAGATATCAGTCCTTCATGTCTGCAGGTGTGTGAGAGAGCGGGTCCTTGGCAGTGGAAATAGTGTGGTTCAGCTGTGCAAAAGGAAACAGAATTTGTTATCCCATAACATGTGGTGTATAGGGATTCTCTGCCAGGATTGTACAAATGGTATTTGGAGGTAGGATAGTTGCAAGCCAGAGAAAGGGATGAGATTGGATGATCCACTGAACAGCTCTTCACTCTTCCTCCCTGTATGCATCGCTGAGAGGGAACATGGAGATTGATACAGCCTTTTATGCCTTTGTGGAACTGCTGACCTCTGGAACAGTTTCATTCCTTTTGTGGCCATGGAGAAGCAAGAAGGGAATTCATCTTGTCACTGTGGATTTTCTCAGCAGCCAAATAAAGTACTTTGCTTGATGCTGAGCATCAGAGTTGCTCTGAAATACACAAACTATAGAAACCTCTATTGTACACTCTTAGTTCTGCATTTTGGAAAGAATGAAGTAGGCAGTATATACTAATATAAAGTTTCGAAGTTTAACCATATTTTTTGTCAGCACCGTGCTTAGGCTGGCTGCTGAAGCTTGAAGTGCAGGACTCATGTGGACTGAGTGTGCCCTGTCTGCCACAACTTGAAGAATCAGCCAGATTGTTCTGCTTTCAGCGGCTAATCTGTCAAACCAACGCTGCAGAGCAAATTTTAAAAAAAAGTAATTTCCGCAGACTTTTTGCTGCTGCCTCTTTATTTGCTTGAGCTGTGCTGGGATGGCCAGTATCTATTGCTCACTGACTCCCTCAGATTTAGGGAATTCCTTGGATTGGCAGCTTGAGAAAGTGTTCTGTAACAGTTCTCATGGCAGGTGCTTATTGGCACTCCTTTGGAAGAGCTGAAAATTACAGGAGGGAGCATCACCTAGTAAGGGACAGAACAAATAGCTTAAAAGACAGAGGAGATACTACAGGAAAACCTCTGCCTCCTTCAAATAAGCATGATTAGGCTGAACTGGCTGGGTTTTTAGTGGCATCTTCCTTTCTAGCTTGCCTTGATTGACAAGTCTGCCTACAGGGAGCTGAAAGCAAGGGACAAATAGATGTGCAGACTTTCCTACTAGAAAAACAGAAGCTGGAGGTAAAGATAAATTTTCCAGTTTATATCCATGGATTTAGATTGGAAAGACTTTTGCCTCTTTAATTATAGTGGATATGACAGCTGTCAAAAACTGCTGTAGTGTGAAGAGGAAAATCTGCCTTCATTTTCATAATTGCTTCTGTTGTTGCAGTACTGAACCAAATTGTTGTAAATTGTCACAAATCAATGTGGAAGAGCAAGAGAAGAATCAAAGATGTATGGGATTGAGATTGTAAAGACAGGGAGAGCGTATCAAACGCAGGCGTTTGGAGTAACAGTGTCTGTGAAAAGAGCTGTGTATAAATAGTGTGTGTGTGTAAATTGTAAATCTTGTAGATGTTGGTTGTTGCATTTTGTGGCTGTCAAATTGAGTGACAAATTAAATGTGAAGGGCACAATCTGGAAGTGTCAGAAAAGACTTCCTCTCCTATTGTTTATGAACTATTTGGTGGTTTCTATCCACTGCTGGGTATTTTAGTTTCGGGTTGTTTAGGCTGCAGTGGTTTAAAAAGAATGTTTGATTGTCTTGTAGCTAAGGGAGGTAGTGACTGTTCTTTCACTGGTACCAAACACACTGTACATTTAGTCCATTCCTTCATTTAATAAATAATCCAGACAATTAAATATTTGTGCTTCAGAAGCAGTTTACTTTCCACATTAAGCATGAATTGTAAACCAATGGCTGAATTATTCATATATTTGGTATAGGCTTTTTTATATGCTTCTCACATCTATAACATTTGCATAGGAACTTAATGTATCAAAAGTAATTTTAAATAATTTAGAAGGTACCATAATCCCAAATTTTAAATTTGAAGACTGAAATGAGGGTACTCAGATCCCCGTCTGGTGTTCAAATTGACACATAAGTGCCTAAAAGATATTTGAATATTCAAATACTTCCTGTCACCAAAGCATGAACTAAAGTCTCTTAGATACATTTTGGATAACCCCTAAAGGTGTCAAAGTTGAATGATTTGTCCTTACTTTGAATCTGGTGATTAATAATTTGATTTTTATATCCGTTTTTCTTTGCTGTATTTTTTCTTTATTGTATCAAACTGATTCTGGTCAGCAGTTTTTTTTGCTCACATTATATAAATATTCAGACATAATTTGTAGCAGTGATGGTATGTGTCTCTTTACTGGTATGAGATGTTTTCTAATAATTTTCTTGCAGCAGTTTTCTCTCTTTTATGGGAGAGGATTTCTCCCTCCCCCACCAATCGCATCCCACGTCTTGCTTGGGGAAAATGTAGAGTAACTTTGTCTTTTTGTGCCAGCAATGTTAGTAATTCTGCTTCCATTTCTAGTCAGAGTAACTGCCCCCTCCCTCCAGAAACTTCAGAACATCTTCAAAAACTAGTGAATTATGTTTGAGAGAGGTGAATGGTCACTGAATGTGGGTCTGATCATCTAGTCACCAAAAGTCACTTCTGAATAAAACACATTCTTCAGCGTTGAAGACGTTCAATACAGTTTTGTATGTGTATTGCATAAACTTAACCACAAGAGAGCAGTGTGGTTCCAAACTGGTATTAAAAGTAGTTTTGTGTTTAATAACAGTAGCTCTCATCTAATAGCAGAAACCTTTAGCTTTCTGTTTTCTTTTAGCTGTATTCCAGATTGAACATAGAATGGTAGAGTTCTCTAGAGATGCATGCTTATGGCTTTAAACAAACAGTGCTGATGGTAACCATGTTTATGTGTGCTGAGATTAGTAAGAAGTAAATTTAAGCCTAAATTATCCTCTTTGAAATACACAGCAGCTCTACTGTTTTGCTGTCTATGTGTTTAGAGCCCAGGCTGCCGCCAGTACATTCTATGCATGGAGACAGAATAGATATTAAGATTCCCATGCAGAGTTGGAGGAGAAAATTTAGCAGAACTTTAATGAAAAAATATGGATTCATGACTTGCTAACATCAAAGTTTATCACTGTCTAAAACTGCTGCGACCTTCAAAAAATAAATGACAACCATAACTAGTAACTTCAGTTTCTGACTCTATATTAATTTTGAAGCCATGAACAGTGTTCTGGTTTCTACTGTGACAGAAACACATAACTCATGGTTTTTTGCCTTATTTGATTTTAAAGGGGTTGTGTTTATAAAATCTGCTACACTGTTTTGGCGCGATGGATTCACATTTACTTTGAGTTCAAAGCTGGATTCTGCAATCATGCACTTGCTTAGCTTTATGTATGCGAATAGTCCTGCTGAAGTGGGTTCCCATGCATATTCTTAGCTTTATGCATGTCAATAGTGACTTCATTGGAACTACACACTACTTGCTTAGCTTTATATGTGTTTGCAGGATCGGGCCCTTATTGGTGTTTCCGATGGTGAAAGTCTAATGGTAATATAGAATAATAATGCAGTTAGGAAGAGGATGTGTATTTGTTTTCAGCAATTTTTGCTCATTTGTAATTCAAATATGAATGCCTATATAGTGATCACTACACTATGAACTTTTTTAGGTGAAGGTAAAAGCAATCCTAAATAAATACCAATTTGTATTTCTGAGATTATAAAGCAAATGCCAAAGTAATTCATGCCAAATGGATTGCTGCTTTCCAAATAGCCTTCAATGTACACTAAGTATGAGCTTTTTAAAAACCTTTATTTTCCACTCATAAAAAATGTTGAGGCTAAGATGAACAGAATTGTAAACCAGAAAACGTCAAGCACTGCATACCAAAAATTAATTTCTTGTTATAATACATATTATTTAATCCCATTCTGTACAGTCTTTACTTCAATGTATACACTCTTTTTGTTGTTTCTTTTGTTCATTAGCTGTTTATCAATATTCAATCTACGAGATGAGTGCATATAGGGAGTTCTATGAGTCATTGATCTATCAATCTGTTTTAGTATCTTGGTGAAGTAAACTACTTTAGGTTGATGCTTAGCTTAATTTACACTATAAGGAGGTTGACTATTCATGTATACGTAGACATTTTGCATAGGTGTTTCCCCCAGACTCCTCCAACTCAACTTGCATGTCTAGTCTTCAGAGATTTTAGGAACTTTGCAGAAAAAAGATCAAGAAAGATCTGCTAGCATGTATTTGGCTGCATACGTTTTGAATAAAGAAATGTTCCTTACTTGTGCTATTATCTTCAATTATTAAACTGGCAAAGTTTAAAATCTTAATATTTTGCCATTTGTGCTGTCTTATTATTTTGCATTTTCTTCTTCTGGGACAATGAAACTAGACTGGTCAATTTCACATTTTTCTGGACAGATTTGCTTTTTAGTTCTCATGCATGAACAAGGCAACTGTGTTTTGAGCACACCACTGCAGAGGAACATACAAGAAACCATATCTCTCTGACCATATTCAACATTGGAGTTATTGGAGCCACTGTAAGACTGCTGAGCAGCAAACAGTCCACTGGTTCACTGCAGGAGACTAGACTGAAAAGTTTTTTTCCTGCTGAGAGGGGCTTCAGGCATATCTGTATCACTAATTGACAGGCACGTCTTCCTCCCTTCACCTCTAGGGAGCTGAGGTTTCATGGCACCTGTAGGGTGTGGTCTAAAGAAAAGAATGAGAGAAGCATTTCATTCAGAGCAGTATCCTGTTTTGACTAAGTAAAGTTGCACCTATCTGGTTTCTCATAACTGTAGTCATTTGCTGTAGCAGAGAAGTAGCCATCTTGGGCAGCAGCTGCCACAACAAAGGGGAAGAGGAAGTGAAGTGAGACTGACTCACTCCTGTCACTTCATCCCAGCTTCATCGTTCTCCAGTTTTTGTTGCTGTGTTTGGGTCCTGATGTCTGTGGTCTATTGTGGTGTATGTATTTTATGGCAAGGTGGGCCTCCAAAGTGTCCCATATGTATCATAGAGAATGGTCATATGTACAACATTGAGGCTTGGTTATGTGCCTTTTCTTTGTTCCTACTAGAAATATGTTGTGTTGTATGTGCACATCATTATATATGTTCCATCCTCCTAGTGTTTCTCTCATGTTAAACTTTTTCTGTGAGGCTCACTACTTCTATTACAGCACATCTGACTTTTATTTGCCAAGGTGCGAAACAACGTGATAAGCCAGTTTATTTTTTTTACTGTACTTTTTGCTAGAGCCTATTGCTTGCCAGGACATGTCTTTGGAAAAGGGATCATGACAGGTGTGGTGTTTGTTTTTAAGTTGTGTCTCCACAGTGACACCAAAGAAAAGGCCCTTGAAAGTCAATGTTTAGTACAGACCAAAGCATCTAATATAGAATTCAGATTTCTAGTCATAGGAAGTAGTGTTTTTAATAAGCTTTATAAAATCTTTATTTGAGGCTTCAATAACTAGGATTATTTCTCTGATATTTGATTCCCCCAACCTTGCACATGACAAAATGTTAGTTTATGGATCTTCTGCATCTGCTTTTATATTTTCCATTATGTTTGTTCTTTCAGCTGCACTTCTATGTAATATTTTTGTACACCTTTAGGAGCAGATTTGAGATACTCAATTCCTCTCTTACAAAAGTTTTGTAAATTTGAGAGTTTCAAGAGACCATGGCCTGTTTAGATGGAATAATGAAGTTATAAATGAAGCTGGCTTAGGCAAAATTGAATAGTTGCTTTGTAATCTTTTCTACTGTGAGATCAGAATGTTGACATTGTTAGACTAATATGTCAAAAGAATGGAAAAGCTATGGTACACAAGTAAGAAGGATTTTAGGATTAAGGGTCTCACATGTCATAATTTTTGTTAGCTATCAGGGCTGCCACCTGGGGACTAGACTGAAAGTAATGTAAGACCAGGGGCTGCCTTAACTAATATCAATCTTTGTTACTTTTGTAGTTTTCTATAAGCAGCAATAGGCAACACTAAATTACCTTCTTTCCTCTCACCACACCAGCATGATGCAGTCGGTAGAGGAGGCACCTGGGCTGGGAAAATGAGTCACGTTTATGCTTCATTCTCTAAGATATAGCTATTTCTTGTCAGCTCTTTTTTTGCACCAAAAATCAGGGGAACTTCAAAGGAGATGGCTTAAGGCAGAGTCCATGCAACATTAAGGTAGGTCCATGCAACACCAGACAAATCACTTACTATTGTGACGAGTCCGTTGGTGTCACCACTGAGTGTGGTAAACAATATACTGGGTGGTACATGTTTGCAGGATGTACTCCAAGTTTAAATGTCTTGCCTTCATTTTTGGTAGTTAAAGAGAAGCTGATCAGAAAGCTTGTTATCCTATAAGTGAAGTCTGGGTTTATACTGACTGCATGCAGAGCCCATGGAAACATGTTCTGTAAATATTTCTGTTCTGTATTTGGAAAACATCAGGATGATTTAATCATATCACACGAGGATGAGGATTCTTTCCAATGCACTAGTAACTAAGGAGGATGTTAAACAACACCTGCTAGAAATAAATATTTTAAATCAGCAAGTCCCAGCAACTTACACTCAGGTGTCCTAAAAGGGTTGGTAGAGGCGTTCTCTGATCCACTGACAATAGATTTTAATGAATCTTGGAATACTAGGGAAACTTCAGACAAGAGTTAATGTGCCAGTGTTTTAAAAGGGCGAGTGACATCACCCGGGTAACCATAGGCTTGATGTCAATACCAGGCAAAATAATTGAAAAGCTGATTCAAGATTCAGTGGGTAAAGCATTAAAGGATAGGAATATAATTAATGCCACTTCATATGGTTTTATGGAAAATAAGTCTTGTCAACCAAACCTGATTTCGTTCTTTGAGATAACAAGTTCGGTTGATAAAGGTAACAGCATAGATATAAATAAATGTGTTGGTCTTTAAAAGTGCCACAGGACTCCTTGTTTGTTTTGTTGAACTGGACTAACACGGCTACCCCTTTGGAACTTGTCAGCATAGATGTAATATACTTAGACTTTTGTAAAATGCTTGACTTAGTACTGCACAATATTCTGATGATAAAATTAACATTGTATGAGATCAATAGAGCACACATTAAATGGATTAAGAACTTGCTGACTGATCAAAAAGAAGTTGTCAGTGGGAAAGTCAATGTTGAATGGGGGGTGTTTATAATGGAGTTCTGCAGAATCAGTACCAGCTCCAATGCAGTTCAACACTTCAATCAATATTTTGGAAGTAAATATGAAATCACTACTGATACAATTTGTGGATGACACACACAGATTAGAGGAGTGGTAAGTAACAGGGAGGACAGGACAGTCAGACCTGGATAACATGGTAAGCTGGGCATACTCAAACAGACCAAATGTACTTTAATACAGCTAAATGCAAAGTTCTCCTTAGGATGTCTTCTGCACATTCCCACTCATGGGATGCTCTGACCACTGCAGCCTGAATGATAGAATTCTAACTAGTAGTAACTATGGGAGCATTAGTGCTCCACCCTTTCTCATCCCTTCAGAGAATGTTGCAGGGAAAGGGTATAAAAACCAGTGGCACTCCAGCTGCCTCAATTTCTTCCAACTTCTACCAGCTGAATGGTTAGAAAATTGTGACAAGATCCTTCTGGATCCATGGTTGCTTGGTTAGTTTAGTTTAGATAAATTCTGATTAGTGTGAGTTACAGTTATTTTAACTTACAGATAGCTGGTTAGGATATCAGAACCAAAGTCTAAGAAGCCTGGATTTAATAGATGTATCTTATGACTAGTGGTGTTTTGGTGTCAGGTGCTGTCAAACGGTTTTTAAATCCAAGGCTGGCAGTATTGCCTAATGGCTATATTCTGGACTATGCCGCCAGTGGTGAGAGTCTGCAGCTGCCTTGCTCAGTGGCTAGAATGAGTGGCTGTTGCTCAAAGGCAAGGGACAGTGTTTTGAGCGAGGAGAACCAAGGCCCACCTTGTTCTATAAGATTGCAACCCATGGGGGTCCTTCAAAATAATGGTCCAGGTGCGTGGTCAAGGGAAATGTCTTTATGCCTGTTTCCTGGGTTACTTCTTATCACCTCTTCTGATCCTCCATCTGTACCATGGATCTGGCTTGGGATCCTCTTGAAAGTCGTCTCAGTTGCTTCCATGAGGGTCTTCCCTTTTTTGCAATGTCTTTGTCCCCACAGTTGAAAGGCATGCAGCAGTTTGCCTGTGAGGTGGAGTGTGGCTCTCAAAGCTTCTCTGTAGCACCCAACTTCTCAGTCACCCCAGACTGAACTAAGTTGCTCCCTTTTAATTGGAACACACCTCCACTGAGAGCATTTCCAATAAGGGTGGGTGGAGCACGGGGCTTCCTGGGTCTTCTAGAGCAACTCCTTAATCCTTACTTCACCAGTGTGAGATTGGTATACATCAGGAGAGCAGATGCCAGATGCCTGGCATGTTTAGAAGGACACTCTCTCTCTCAATTCTCTAATTGCTTAATTTTTACTACACAAGCCAAGAAAGAAAGATAAAACACACTCCAGTCAATTTTACTGCAAGGTGCTGACAGTTTGAAACTAGCTGGAATGGCACCTCATGCAGCTGGTTCTTGGAGTCCTGCTTTGCCTCTGAGTGACTCAGCCAGGAAGGAGAGTTCCTCTACAGCAGAGGTGCACAACCTGTGGCCCGGCCTGCAAGCATGCTCTGTACAGCCCTCTGGGAGTGGAGCAAGCAGGGGGGGGGTCGTGTGATGTGCCCCCCCCCCCCCCCCCCCCCCCATGTTGCATTTGTGGCCCTCAAGTGGCCTTAGAAAATGCAGTTTTGCCCTTGGCCAAAAAAGATTGTGCACCCCTGCTCTACAGGATCTGAGAAAAGTAAAGATCCAAAGGAGAAGAGATCCATGATGCTGTTAGCCTCTGCTTCCAGACCAGTCCGATTCAAAAGGATTCCATTATGGTGCTGAACGTGAATGTCAGGCCTTTGTTGGTGTTGGCCTCTTTGCAAAAAGCCAATCCGTGCACAAGAGACTCACCTAAACACTCTTTCAAGAGCTTAGTTTGATTTCAAGTTCTCAACGCAGTAACAGGAGATGTTCCTTTTAGGACCATCTTCTGCATCTTATCAAGTGGGGCCTATGCCTGATCATAGATCTTTGCAACGTGAGGACCAAGAGGACATTCAGTTCTGATTCCAAAGAATATGGATCCAATAATGCAACTACTTCTGGATAAATCAGCTGTAGCAGTAAGAGAGCCTACTGAGGAGGAATTATTGGCACAGAGAGTCGTACCCAGATTCTAGGAATATGCCTTCTCCAGATGAAAACATGGGGGTACTTCAGCATGAGCACCATCAAAAGATGCTGTTGCATGTCATGAAATGTTGTAGCAAATGACAAAGCCATTACATAGTGTCTAGGGGGTTTTGGGGAGTGGGTGTGGAGTGGTAGCGCTATCCCGTTTTTGACATTTTTGGAACAGCTGCTAGGCAAAGAGTGATGTCTCCTTTATTGGAGGGGCTGTTTCAGTGAGCAAAAGCACTCTCTCTCTCTCTCTCTCTCTTTTAAAGGGAGATAAATTCCTTCAGGAGGGGCTTGCTATTTTTCATACCTATCCATCTCCTAGTTCATTGGTGTGGGGGTGGCATTTCAAAAATCAAAATGTGTCCAAATCCATTCTCCTCTATTGGTTAAAGAGGGGAAGAGATTAAATGTATGTGGAAGAAAAAAATTCCATGCACATATATAATTATGAACCTGTCAAGAATAGGTATCAATATCATCTCTGGGGTAAAATGTCGTAGGTCCAGATCTGTAACATGGAAGGTTAACAAATGCTATTTTGTTGGAGGGACAGAATGTTGCTAAGCAACGTTTAAGTGTGGCATTTGACTCCACAGGTACTACTTAATGCACTAGCCAAAGCTATTGTTCTTGCTGAAACACATGGTTAAAATCAGTAGGACTTCCTCATGAGACAAAGATGAGGGTTAAAGATCTTTCTTTTGAAGGTTAAGGTCTGTTTCATGTATATTGATGAAGTGCTAGAGAAAATGAAAAATGTCAGATCTACACCTACTGGTTTAGGTTGCTCTAATATGTTGATGAGATTGTATTCAATTCCATTGCATTGATACCAAGGCAACACCTCTTTTTTCATCTTCTTTACAATTGCCAGAAAAGGACCTATCATTATCAGCCTACACATCATAACACCCAACATCAGCAACAACAGAGAAAGAGATCAGTCAAACCTCATAATAATAGAGGGAAGCATCTATTTATTCATCTTCTGTGATTCTACAGGGTCACAGATTTGATATAAGGATGTGGAGCTTCAATTCAACTCTAGTTGGACATTGTTTATCCACAGTTTGGAGACATTTTGTCCCACTTTTGTCACCAATTGGAGTTAATAACATCAGACAAGTGGACCCTGTAAACTATTGCATGTGGTCACAAAATATATTTCAAGATCGTTTTCCTCCTTCCTCCCTGCATCCAACCTAGCTGTTTCATCTGTGGTTATGGATCAAATTTTTAAGGAAAGAGGTTAATTTCTACTGCAGTTAGGAGCAATAGAGATAGTATTGTGATAGAAGAGAGGGGAGGGGTTTTTACTGGTATTATATCTTAATTTAAAAAAGAAATGGGGGGGGGGGGGCCTTTTTTAAGGAAATTAAAGTACACAGACAAAATTTTGTTTTTGCATGTCATTTCTAACTTCTATAATCTTTTTTTTCTTCATGATTGATTTTAAAAAATGCATCTTTTAATAAGGCATGTTGTTGGAAATATCTGCTTTTTTGAAGAAGAGGAGGACCATTTTCAGTACAAGTTTCTCACTTTTGGGTTATCCGCAGTGCCCAGGGTGTTTGCAAATTACCTGTGTCTAGTGGTAACATACCTAAGAAAGTAAGGGATGTAGTTGTATGAGTTCCTGGGTGGCTACTTAATAAAAGTGTTGTTGAGCGAGGACATCCTATTACATTTAAAACAAATATGTTCCCTCTGCCAGTGTGGGATTTCATGTAAATTGAGAGAAGTCATTCAACTCAGAGGACCATCTTTATCGGGATCATACTAAATTTGATTTTGGTAAGAGCATTCCTCTCAGAGGCAAGAGAGGTGAAAATAAGTGTGTGTGTGTGTGTGTGTGTGTGTGTGTGTGTGTGTCCGTCCTCCAGTTACTGCAACAACCAATTCTCTTTTCTACAGCGGTTGCTATGGCTATTAGCATTAACCATCACAGTGATACCTTATGCTCCTCTTTAGATGAGAGATCCTAAGCACTGGTTAAATTACAAACCAGGTTTAGACAACATGCATAACAGAATAATAATGCCACTGCATTTACTAATGTCACTAGTGTGGTGAACAAACATTCAAAATATAATGAAGAGTACATGTTTTAGTCCCCATCTTCCATCAGTAGTACTTACAGCTGATGCATCTATGCTGGAATGGAGAGCTCATCTGAACAACAATTTCTTAGTAAAAGCTCATTGGTCATTTAAAAAAAAGACTTACAGATCCATATATTAGAGCTGCGAGCAGTCACGTAAGCTCTAAAATAATTTCTTCCTCAGGTCAAACACAAGGTAGTGCAGTTAGTAACAGATAATATCACACTGCATTTTTATCTGAACAAGCAGGGGTGAAGATAGGGAATTCATTATGCATGCAGGTAAAGAGGCTTTGAAAGTGATGCATAGAACAGGATGTTCACTGAATAGCAATTCTTGTAATGTGGGAACAAAACACCCTTGCAGATCGTCTCAGCGTGTCAGATTCATATGTTGTCTTTGAAACATAAAGTAATAACAGACCTCTTCAGTTTGTGGGGGAAGCTGATAATAGACTTGTTTGTATCCAGCAGCAACAGGAAGTATCAGAAATTTTCCTCCGGAGCAGGCAGAGACAGGGAATCAATATCAAATGCCTTTGTAGTATGCTTGGGACAGGGCTTATTCTATGCATTTCCCCTCATTCAGGGAGTGATTAACAAGATGCAATAGGATAAGGCCAGCGTGATTTAAATAGTACTTGCATGGCCCAGACAACAATGGTGACCAGCCTCAATTCACCTGCCTCTGCCACTGCTACCAAACTTCTTGCAACAAACTGGGTTGGTTTATCATTCAGATCATCAATCTCTTCACTTAACAGCATGGGGTTTGGGATGGCTAGGAAAAAGGGTTTTGTTAGAGTTGCAGTTGGTATATACTGTTATATTCCAGAAAAGAATCCTCATAGAAGTGCAGTAGTCATAAATAGAAAAAGGCTTTAATTTTGGATTTCTTTGTATGATATAGATCCATGGCAAGCACCAGTTAATTATATATTAGAATTTGTAGCATCTTTAAAAAAAAACAGCTTCTTAATATCTTTGGTAAAAGTTGATTTCTCAGCCATATCCCAATAAGAAACTGTGCTGTTTTCAGATCTTAATTTTGTGCTATTGTAATTGATGAAACAATGCCTTGGGGGAGGAGTTCTTTATTTCATTGACTATAAACACAGCATTTTCGTAATGCTTCTTCCACAGTGCACATAAATGAATTACATGTTTAATGACTAGATTGAGCATTCACTATTTTTCATAAAGACAAAGTGGTTCTTCACATACTAGTTTTTTATGATGTGGTCTCTAATTTTCATGTAAACCAGTCTATAATTTTACCGGTTTTCTTTCCAAAATCTTATATTCAGGCCACGGAGAATAAATTACAGATACTAAATAAAAGACTAAAGCTAGTCTAACATCTAGATGGTCCTAAACAGATTAAGTAGTACCCAATATTGTTTACTGCTCATGAAAGGAAGAAAAAGGGAAAACCTATTTCTCTATAAATGGATTAAGGTTAGTTTAGGTATGAATGAAGCTTATACATTGAACAGGTTGCCCATTCCTCAGGGAATTAGAATACATTCTGCTAGAGTGAAGGCAGCTTCCATGGCTTTTTTTAGACACATTTCTCCACATTTAGAGATCTGTAGAGCAAAGCCATGGAGTTCTGTTCATAGCTTTACTAAACACTGTTCCTTAGATTTAGACTCTATATCTGATGCAAGATTTGGCCAAGTAGGCCTGCAGTACTTGTTTAATTAGGTTCCTGTTCCTGCCATCCTGGGTCTGAGTACTGTTTATTAATCTATCAAAAAATGGGAATATGCAGAGGCCAACTGAAGGAAAAATTATGCTTGTTACTTCTGAGGGGGTTCTTCAAGTGCTGCTCGCTATGTGTATTCCACAGGTGGGTATGCCTAACCGCCATGCACCTGAGTCCAGAGATTCTTCAAAGCAGTGTCTCCTGGCCCATACATGTTCCCTAAGTTTCCTTGTGCTCCTGACTGAGAGTGTAAGAGAGAGTGTGGGCCAACACCTCCCCAGTTCCTTCTTATTGCTATATTGCCTATGTCCTCTCTTCCTTTAAGATCTTTGTAACACTTGTTAGAACTAAACAGCTATTTGAAAATAGTTTATTTTTCTTCACTTACTATACTGTGAACTTTAGTATGCCCCCCCCCCCCCCCCCCGCTGGTTGGGGGATCCCTCCTTGGCTTGAGAACTATGCCCAGAGACTTGGGTTTCCAGAATTCTCTCTTGCCCTCATACCTCCCCATAAGGGATGCACATCAGTGCTGCCTCTACTGTCTGGGTGTAGTGCATATTTGTGCAATGTGTAGTATTTGTCACTTATTCTCACCCAGAACTCAAAAAGGCTGTGACATTTACCTGAGGAAGCACCTGATGAACAAGGCTGTGAGGCATCTCTCTGAACTAGGCCAGGAAGACCCCTCCCCCTTGTACATCAGTCTCAACAAATAAGTAGTGCCCCTCCAAGTACATGCCTAGGAGCAGAGCCTCCAATATCTAAGCCCAAAGATGCTTCTAGGGCATTGCATGAGACGAGAGCATACTCTCTTGGGCATAAGTACAGATTCCCATTGAGGACTATGTATAAGAGATGCACTCCTTCCTCGAGCCTTTCCAGGGCAGGTGAGATTTCACAGATGGAACCTAAAGAACTGACTTGACTAAAAAAAAATCCCAGAGTGGAGGGCAAAGCATGAAAAAAGAAAGTCTGAGTCCCTACTCTCCCACCCTTCACCCAACTCTCTGGTGGTAGACAGTGAATAAATGTGGTAAAGAACACTGGAATAAGTCCACCCCATATGACAGAGACCAGAAGTGTCTGGACTTTCTAGGGAAGAAATCTCATTCATCTGCACCCTTACAATTCTTCATTACAAATTACAAGGCATTAATGGTGAAATAAAATCACAAATTCTGCAAAATTCATTTTCTTTATTCAGCACCTTTCTCTGGACCGAAGGGAACAACTTCAAGGTATAGTCACTGAAGGCCATTTAAAGGACATCCTTTCAAGTGTGTCTAGATGCTGCAGATACCACATCCTATTCTGTCTCCACATCAGGCTGTCCTGACTTCAGTTGTCAGATTTCCCCAGAAAAGTCCAGAATATGATAGAGGATCACGTATTTGGTGGACTGAAGTTGTTTATGGAGAATACCGATCCCTATGCACTCTAAAGGATCCAAAGCCATATTGTGTTCATTGGACATCTACGCTCCTGCAAACAAAATAAAATTCCTATGGCCCTAAGGTAGCCCAGCTGATTGTAATTCTTTGATTTTCAAAGACCAATGGAATGCCCAAGAAAGAAACATAGGTGCCAGAGAAAGAGATCTTCTAACCCAAGTTCTCAGGAGGCTGCATCTTCTATTTTGAGAGTTCTAACCCTCCCTTTCTTTAGGCTGTTAGCTGCAACCATTTTCCCCCTGTCTCCATTGAAAAGTGACTCTCCTATTTCCTACAAGCATGAGAGTGTATCATCTTGTAAAAATGGGTGCTGGAAATCATAACACTGTGTTACACCATCCACCTTATGTCCCTTCCCCTCAATCCCTGTTCCCATCTCTCTTCAGTGACCCCCTCACAAGCTCTTACTAAGACAGGATATAAATATCCTTCTTCATATAGGAGTGGTAGTGCCTTTCTCTGCTCAGCATAAGTAAAGGGGTTTGTACTTGCAATAGAGTATTTCCTTGTGCCCCAGAATAACAGAGGGTGGAGACCAATCTTAAATTTAAGATTCCTAAATGTATTCATGAGGTCTCAAAAGAGCTGGTGATGCTGGCAGCTGTAATTCCTTTACTAAACTCGATGGGTTTTTGGACCTGAACCTTCAAGATGCGTACTTCCATATAGTGATATGCCTGTCCCCCAGAAGATACCTGCCTTTTGTTATAGGCCAGGATCACTTTCAGTACTAGGTGCCCCTTTTTGGCATCTCCTCTTCGCTGAGAATGTTCTCAAAAGTTCTAGCTGTAGTGGCCACCTATCTGTATCAACTGATGGTTACAGAATTTCAATACCATTGGCTATGTCTACACTGAGAAATTTAGGTCAACTTTACTAAGTCGACTTTAAGTCGATCTTATTAAGTCAAGTTAGAGAGTCCACACAGGACTCTTAAGCCGACTTAAAGCTGGACTTACTAAGTCGACTTAGAGAGTCTGTACTAGACTGTCTAAGTCAACTAGTTAGGTCCAGGGGAAGGCAAGGCTCCTTTGGAGCCTCGGCTCCCCAGGCTAGGAGGGCTTGTCCTCGGGAGAGCAAGCCCCGTATGTGGCTGGCTCTCCCTGAGGCACAACGCCCTGGACCGTTCAGGGGGAGAAGGGAGTGCGGAGTTCCCTTCTGGCCCGGACTGCTCGGCTCCCTTTGGGCCAGGACCGCTCAGGTCCCGGGCAGAAGGGAGCCCTGTGCGCCCTTCTAGCTGGGACTGAGCAGTCCTGGGCAAAAGGGACCACGGGGCTTCCTTCTCTCCGGGACCTCCGCAGGTAGAGCAGTAGTGCAGACCATGGCCTCTGGGTGTCTCCGCAGGCCAATTGGCCCTAGGCCCCACCCCTCCCTTGGGACAGCCATTATTGGGAGCCAGAGGCTGAAATGCAGTAAAGGGGGGCTGTTTATATTTTGTTTTGGCGTCTTGATGACCAGTGTGGGGAATCAGAAGCATTTTTTATGACTAGTTGGGAATCTGACTTCAGTGTCACATACCAGTGCTGAGAGAAATTGCTCTCATTTTGCAGCCTGCCCTGACCTTGGCATTTTCAGGTGGCTCCCCTAGGCACGGATAGGTCATACCAGCCTCCATATTAGCCTGTTGTAGCTTCAGGGTGGTCAGAAATGGCAGCTTTCTTTTTTCATAAGTCATAACAAACAATGTGGCTTGCATGTTTTATATCAATCGGCAGGGAAGGGCGAGAGCCCCTTCTCTCTGTCCCAAAGCAATATAATTATGGAACTTGTGCATAAACCATCACAAACATTTTGGCAATGTGTTTTCCTGACAGGCAAAATGTCACCGTTGATACGCTCAGCCAGTGTTATTCCTAAGCCGACGAATAGGACCTTAAATTGACTTAAGCCCTTAAGTCGACCTAATTGGCCTCCAGGCCCCCTCGCAGAGTTCCTGGCCACTCCTCTATCGACCTAGCACCTGCCAGTCTAAGAAGGCTTAAGTTGACTTAAAGAAAGCCGCGTCCACACCTGGCTTTCATTAAGTCGACTTAAGCAGCTCCTTAAGTCAAGTTGGATATGGGGAACTACAGACCGGTCAGCCTCATCTCAATCCCTGGAAAAATCATGGAGCAGGTCCTCAATGAATCCATTCTGAAACACTTGGCGCAAAATAGAGTGATCAAGAACAGTCAGCATGGATTCACCAAGGGCAAATTGTGCCTGACCAAACTGATTGCCTTCTATGATGAGATGACTGGATTTGTGGATGTGGGAAGAGCCGTTGACGTGGTATAGCTCAACTTTAGCAAGGCTTTTGATACGGTTTCCCATGGCATTCTCATCGGCAAGTTAAGGAAGTATGGGTTGGATGAATGGACTGTAAGGTGGATAGAAAATTGGCAAGATCAATGGGCTCAGTGGGTAGGAATCAATGGCTCAGTGTCTAGTTGGCAACCAGTAACGAGTGGAGTGCCCCAGGGGTCGATCCTGGGGTTGGTTCTGTTTCTTTAAGTCAACTTAAAGCCAACCTTGGTTAAGTCAACTTAACAGAGCCTCCAGTGTAGATGTACCCAAAGATCTGCTATTTCTACCCAATCACTGTCAAAGTGGATTTCTGGGTGTATTATTGCTTGCTATGGTGCTGCCAGTATTGTCTCCTCACCTCTTGGAGTCTCAGCTCATCCTAAAAGTCACAATCAGCTTCTGTGGTTTTACTTTAGAAATGTCCAGGTATCTAAGATCTGCAGACCCACTTCATCGTCCTCAATATATCTCTCTCCAGGCACCATGCTGCTGTGTAGCTGATGCCTCTAGAGCTAATGTGGCAGTTGGCAGTTGTTTATATCAAACAGTTTCCACAGTTTTGGATGCAATTCTGAAGCTCCCTCATCCTTATGGGGATAGAGGAGTACCATGTAGTGGGGCATCTACAGAGACATTGCTCACAGAAGAGAGAGAGAGGTTTCTAACCCTATGTGGTAACCATGGTTCTTTGAGAAGTGTGTTCCTGTGGGTGCTCGACTACCTGCCCTTCATGACCTCTTCTGTTTGGAGTTCTATGTGAGACTCAGCAGAGGAGCAAGAACTTAGGGTGGTTCATGTCCACTGCCTGATGTAGCCTCAGTGTGGAGGCATGAGGCTATCAACAGCACATGCACAGGCTGAATAGACACTGCTAATGTAAATCTCCAATGGAAGGGGGGAATTTTGTACCCAATAGGGGGACACAGCTCAAAGAACTACAGTTATTGCACAGAGTGAGGGTATGCCTATAATGTTGGGGCTCTGCTGGTGCTGAAGGGGTTGATGAATCGGGATCAGTTGAGCTGACAGCGGAGACTTGCTCACGAACAGCCTTCCAGCATGCAGGTGACAGCTAGAGTGTCTGTGTATAGCTACAGCCCTGGTTCAGTGGCTCTGATCCCAGTAGCCTGTCAGCATACACCAATCACACTCTAGCTTCCAGCAGTCTTGGTTACAACATTCAAGATGACCTCCAATGCACTCCCACTCCTGGATTTTTCCAAGAAACATGTGTTCTGCACTATCCAGCCCTCTCTTGAACAGGCCAGATAAATTAGGTTTGCTATCCTTCTCAGAGGTCAATATACAACAGTTTGCTACTTTAAATGGAATTACTGACATGGTTCACAGGACTGGATTACTTCTGATTAAAGACTAAAATTAGAGTTTATTTAGCTACAAAGAGAGAGGTTTTAAGTGATAATGAGGAATGAGGACTTAGAGTCAGAAATGGTTACAAGATAAATAAATATAAAACACTTTCTAAACTTAGCAAACTAGACCTGGTTCCAGGTGAAGTTCTTACTGCAGGTTCCCATATCATTGCTGACCAAGTTTCAGATTGGGATTTGCTCCCAGTCTATAGACTGTTTCTTTTGTCTTCTTAGGCGGAAAAGGGAGATGGTTAATGAGAGAACTTAGGGTGTTTTTGCCCTTCACTTTTATAGGTCAGTCACTTTTTGAAATGCATTTTCCTGAGAAATGTATTACTGATAGGGATATCTGATCTTACAAGCACCAGGATGGCTTTAGTGACTCAGTTATCCTTAGCAGGCTAAAATAGTAAGCACACTTCAGTCATAACTTCAGTTTATATTCATAACTTTATATATAATGTTGTTACAGACATAGCACTAAGATGTTATGGACCAGCAAGTTATTGGTTTTCAAATGATACCTTATAAAGCATATTTTGTACAATTATTACAATAATGTGTAGGATGTGACTATAGGGATGCATTCTGTCACATCATGTCTTCCAGTACCCAGATGATTGTTTGGTGAGAGGCAAGTCCAGGGAACAAATTCTCATTCATTTTCAATTCACACTGTGTCTCTCCAGTCCTCTGGGTCTTATCTTAAACAAAAGGAAGTTGACATTACTCAAAAAATGGAGTTTATTGGGACCTTACTAGATTCTACAAGTTCAAGAATCTTTCTGCCAAACGAATGATTTCAGGCAATTTATTTCCTATATCTGACCCTACAAGCTGAACCTTCAACTCTGGTCCATGTAGGCCTAAAAGTACTGGACCATGTGACTGCATGCACTTACGTAGTCCAGCATGCAAGCCTGTACCTTGAGCCTCTTCAGGTGTGATTGGTTGGTCTATCAGTGGAGTTGTCAATCATTGAATAGGCTTGTCTCAGTACTTCCAGCAAACGTGGACTCCCTACATTGGTGGACATTTCAGAGCAATGCATGCTAGGTTATTTCTTTTACTCATCCTCCACTGACCTGGATTATAATCACCAATGCCTCCAAAATATATAGGGGAGAGTGTCTAAGGATGTTGAAAATTCAGGGCTTGTGATCAGAACAAATAGAGTCCCTCCATATTAATGTCCTGGAGTGTTGAAACATTGCAGTGCCTGCCTGTTATCTTTTGAGATCACATAAAGGGCACAGAAGTTCATAAACTCATTGACAATACAATCGTGACACATTATGTGACCACCCCAATTTACTTTGGCAGATGGCAGTAATATTCTGAGAGTTCTGCATCAATGACAATATCATTCCTACAGCTGCTCACTTAGCTGGCATTCAGAATCCCTTGGCAGATCCCTTCAGCAGGAATTTTTCCCAGTATGATGAATGGGCTTTAAAATCCAGTGTGCTGAATTTCATCTCTCAAAACACGGCATGTCAGTTATCAACCTGTTGTGCAACAAGATGAGCCATCAATTTTACTCTTGAGTAGGTCTCAGTCCAGGCTCTTTAACTGACATCTTCCATCTCAACTGGGGATCAGCTCCTCTGTATTACATCTCCACAGGTTGTTCTGAAGCTGAAATTGGATCATGTCAAACTGACTCTCATCACACCAGCTTGACTGAAACAGTGCTGATTCTCCAACCTTCTCTATCTGTCAGTTCGACTGCCCCAGCTCTTTTTCATTATCACAATATACTGACTCAACACCAGAGTCGAGTTTTTCATCCAGTGTTCAGCACTCTGCATTTTGTAGCATGGATGCTGCATGGCTAGATGAGGAAGAGGAACCATGTCGGAAAGCTATTCAAGTATTGCTTAGTAGTAGGAAGCCCTTTAATAAGGCAACATTTTTGCCAAATGGAAGCAATTTTTCAGTGTGGTCTTAGGGAATTCAGTCAATGCTGGCTTGCATTCAAGACATTTTGGAGTGCCTGCTACATGTTGTCTTTCAGTGTCTCACACAGTTCACTGAGCGTTCACTCAGCATTTCATCTGCCCATAAAAGGGAAGTCAGCTTTCTCGAACTCTATGGTAGTGAGCTTTCTAAGGGTATGCATTTAATCTCCACCCGCCTGCGAAAGTGCCAGTACCTTTGTGGGACCTTACCTGTTTTAGGTGGCCTTATGGGACCTCTATTCAAGACCCTGACAACATTTTCTTTGTCTCTTCTGTTCTAGAAGACACCCTTTGTTGCTATAACAGCTGCAAGGAGAGCTGGCAAGCAGCAGGCCTTACCGGCAGAGTCTCCATGCATGCAATTTATGGCTGCATCTTTTTTTTTTTTTTTTTTTTTTTGTCAAAAGTGTTTTCAAAAAGTGCTTTTTAATCAAATTATTTACTTACCTGTTTTCTTTCCTACACCACTCCCCAAACTGGATGAACAGTGATATCACATATTGGCTGTGGCAGTTTGCCTAGAGAGGACTGAGTTTTTTGCATCATCTTGTCTCATGTCGCTTATGCAGGTTGAATGAAGAGTCAAACTGCCTTTGTGCAAATGATTTCCAGGGTGGGTAACTTTCTGCATTATAGCTGCTAATGAAGTAGGACAATCCATGCCTCTACAGAGGTTGTGGGGTCATCTGACATTGGCCCAAGTGGCTTTGTTCGCATTCCTCAGTAATGTTTTCATTTTGGATATTTGTAGGGCTGCTACCTGATCTTCTATATACATTCTTTTACCAAGCACTACGTGTTTACCACAGTGTCTAGGTTAGACACAAATTTTGATAAGCCAATCCTTCAGTCATAGTTTAAATAGACGCTGAGCCCCACTTCCTACGTGAACTGCTTGTGAGTCATGGAATACACTTCTGAAAACATTTGAAGAAAAAAAATGGTTACTGACCTATGTGATAACCATTGTTCTTGTAGCTGTGTGTACAGATGTGTGTTCCATGACCCACTCTCCAGTCTCTCTGCATTGGTATCTACTCTTGATTTTCATACTGAATGACTCGAGGGTTATCGGAGGGGTTGTGCTGCACTTAAAATAGTGAGGGGGAAGGGCTCAGCTCACAAGTTGCAAGCACCGCCCCTCAGATTCTGCTAGGTAAAGTTCTCCAGCTTCATGCAGTGGCACACGCATACCTGAGTGGAATACACATCTGTACCCACATATCAAAGAACAACACTTACAGTACAGGTACAAACCCATCGTTTACCGTGTATTAACATTATATGATTTGCCATTTGTGTTTGATTTTATAGCTACACAGCTGCTAGCGGTTTACTTATATTTGGGTCGCTAGATTCCTCGTTCAAATTTATTTGCTTTGTTAACACCAGCATGGTTTTAGTGACTCATTTGGCCTTGGCAAGCTAAAAATGTGCCTGTATCGGGAAGGCAACTGTGTATGGCTCCTCTTTAGGATGATTATTCTGTTCATTGTTAGCCACTGAATATACAGCCTTCTATTAGCAGTATTGCCACCTTATTAATACTGGAGGAGAGAGAGACGAGCCGGGAGTCAAAAAAAGGTGGACCCTGACGCACTAGAGCAGTCTCAATGTTATGGTGACATGACAGGAATTGTTAATGAGAGAAATGCTCAGTAAGAGGACTGCTTTTTCTAAAGTCCTACTGAGAGAATTACAACAGTTATGCAGTTCTACATTATGTTTATGGCTCTTGGGGATGGGGCTGCTGGAAAGGGTATATAGACACAGGGTAATTATAAGCGATGAGAGTTCAAATCTGTCTTCAGTTGTTGTAAGTAAGTGGTTCTTAAGGTGTTTATCTCTTCTCCCTTAGTGGTATGTTGTTTAAGGCATGACTGAATGTTACGAGTGTGTGTTCTTTATTACTTGTTTGCTTCTAGTATGAGAGTTATGCACTGTTTCTATTGATAGAAGGGTAGTTAGTGCAAGTATTAAGTACAAAGGAGTATGTTTAATACAGCAGTGAAATGGAAAAAGGAAGTTTATTGCTACTTTATTGGGTGGGGGATGAAATACTGCATTCCTGAGCTTATGTTCTGTTGAAACTTAGAGAGCATTTTGTAAATACTAAGGACTGAAACAGCCAGCTGATTATACAGAGCAGTATTTTTGCTTTAACTCCTTCTTAGACCTCCAGCTGCCATAATTCTTGCTCCCTTTCTTCATCCCAGTTGCTCCCCTGGGTTTTGAGATGAAGTACTGCTTATTGTTAACAGAGTAGTATAATTCTATTTGTTAAAAGGCCTTTGACTCTTAAGGCAAGTCCCATGTTAGCACAAGTAACTGCAGAGAGCAGTGCAGATCTCAGCAGGCTTTTGTCACTGTTTTTGCGCTCTTAAAACAAACGCTCTGATCCATCCACGAAAATACATTGAAGCAAAATAATCCCTGGTGTAATTTTCAGTAATTTCATGTGGTGTTCCCAATAACCTTTTTTTAAATAAAGACTGAGGGTATGTCTACACTGATGGTGGCAAATTCCCTGCCTTCAAATTGATTTATCTGGATCAATTGAGCGGAAGACATACTCAATTGAGTATGGTGAAGCTCCAGTTAACTACCTGGTGTGACTTTAGGGATGGATTTGAGCTACCACGTTTCTCCACTGCTCTTGCCAGTTACTTATGCTAACATTTAACTTGTCTTAATGGTCAAAAGGTCTTTTAACAAACAAAAGTATGGTAAATTGAAAGCGAGGGAGAATTCTGATGATCTTGTCGAGTCATAAAATTTCAGCAAGTACTAAGCAAATGTTTCACAGACAACTGTTTTTTCTACCAATAAACTTCAGCTACATGTCATTCTGTGATTCTGTTTATTGTCATCCTTTGACATGATGCATACTTACAGCAGTATGTAAAAAGTAATGATACAGTTAAGTCTCTTGTTTAATTCTTGGCGTCACTGCATGGCAGTCATAGCATTTTTCACATAACCTATGGCTTCCTTTAGCTTGATACATATGACTTACACGCACACGCACATGCACACAAGCAGCATCCTAGTTCCACTGAAGTCCGTGGAAGCTGATTTCATTGGGACCAGGATTTAGCTCATGTAATTGTATTAGGTATGTGTATGGCTATGTAATACATTTTACAATAAACATGACATTTCTAAACAATTTTGTGTTCAAAGATTAACAGAATATACTGTACATCCATGTCAAACTTCTTATGCTCTGCATATAAAAGTTTGTGTACCTAAAATATAGGATGGATTATAGCGATAAATGATTGTTCACACCCACGGGAAAATAAAATGTACACCTTTGGGCAGTACAGTGCACCCCCCCTTTCCCTCCTTTTTTTTTTTGGTATGTGCATGATTGGTTATTTCAGATTTAGCCTTTTACTACATTACCATAAGGTTAACTTTTATGCATAATAATTAACGACTTACAAATACTGATCTTCTGGGACATAAGTCAAGCAAAACGGATTCATCTTATATCCAGCTCAATTCAGTGACACAGCCTGGACGTCACCAGGGAATAAACTGTAGTTAGTACGTTGACTGACTGGCCTAATGAAGGTG
This sequence comes from Pelusios castaneus, assembly GCA_007922175.1. Classification (NCBI taxonomy): domain Eukaryota; kingdom Metazoa; phylum Chordata; order Testudines; family Pelomedusidae; genus Pelusios; species Pelusios castaneus. The sequence continues at coordinate 2,413,835 of ML685875.1, read as the reverse complement.
TTCCTTGATTCAGCACGTGTGATGTTCAGCCGTAATTGGGATTGCTGTGCTCACTATCGCTGTTGGGTTGTTTTTTTTTTTTTTTCTTGGTTTTGGCTGACTTAGGCTATTCTACTAACAGTGACTAATGAAGTCTATGAGATGCAGTGTGAAAGATGGTCCATTTTATTTAGTGAGCTGCCAGTGGTGTGAATGGAATTTCTTTTATACAACTTTACAATGTAGGCTTAATGAAATCCACCAGTTAAACACAATCATAAAAATTAGAGCTAGGAAAGAGCTAGCAGGTTATTCATTCCACTTGCTGTATTAAAACAGTTCCATTTTTGGTTGGTTTGAACCTTGAATGGTAATTGTTTTGGGAAAGTGTCTGAAGAATGACGTGAAGTACAATCCTAGCGTGTTTAACTCACATTCTGCTACTTCTTCTTTTGTTGTGCAGTGTGAGACTCCTGCCCAATCTTGCTCTTTTTCAGGGCTTGGGAATGCAGTGCTATAGCCTTTTCAGTGCTCATTTGTAGGCTTTTTCTTTTATCTATATTAGGTTTATCTGAAGCCTTGAGGTGCTCCATCATCCAAAGTCACACAGAAAGCCAGTTCATGTCATTTTTGTCCATTCACCAACGCCGCTATTCTGGTGACATGAATTCTGAGTCTATACTCAGCCAGCAACCATGGTGTGTGTAGTAGCCTGCATTCTCATGTTTTGCTAATGAGACCTTTGGCTTTACTGTAATGTTTCTACTTTTTTACATTCATTTTGTCTACAATATGAATAATGTCTTGGGCTAAAACAGTGACCTGCCATGATTTCTCTCTCTCTCTTGCTCTCTCATATGTTTATTTCTGTGTTGCTTTCCTTTTTCTTTCATTGGTAGTCTAATTATACAGCAAAAACACACGCATATATGCTTTATTGAATCAAGGCCTCATTGTCTAAATTATTTTCCTTGCTTTAATTAAGATTTAATTACAGAATTTACATTCAGGCTGCCTATAATCTTTCCTTAAGAAAAGACATTTGGGTTATAACCAGCATAAATTATATGTTTTGGGGGTATGCTTAGGAGCTCTTCAGTCAACCTTTTGTATGTTTTCATCTGTTTGTTCTCTTCAGTACATGCTTCTAAAAAGTGAACTCAAGTGGAAAACTCTTGAACTTGAGCTGTGGAAACCCAATGGACCCATTTAGAAGAAGTAAGAAGTATATAGATCTTCTGTAAAGTGTCAAATGTGGCTAATGGCCCATATCTCCTCTTTCTGTGCAAACTTTTCCTTACCTTTCCATTCTATTCCCCCATTCCCAGCATGGCTTTTTACAAGTGTTTCTGTGCTCCAAACCAGACATATATAATACATGAATCAATTGTGTAAATTTAATTGCTGGTAGTATTGAACTGAGTGCACCTTCCATGGGGAAAATAAATAGTGTTACTCATCCAGAATTCCTTCTTTTCATCACCTGCTCCCACGGTCCACTTCATAGCCCTTTTTTGGTGGGAAGCTGTCTGGAACACCTGAGGCAAACTGACTTAGACCAGGGATAGTCAATAGGCGCAGTGCAGGACACCACCAGATGCTTTTGAACAGACCCCCAAATCTTTTTATTTACTTATTATTAGCATTATTTTAATTTTTAAAATTATTTTCTCTGAAGTCTGGACCTTGACCAAGAAATTTGGACCTTGACAAAAAAATAATTGACTATCCTTGGCTTAGACTACAGGTAGTATAATTCCACTGATTTACATGTCATTTAGGTATATGCTGAAGTTAGCCTGAATTTTTTCACCAGTAAAGATTATTGTTTGCACCTTGGCAGATGTGTGCATTTCAGTTTCATGAAAAGAAAGTCCTCATCTATTTTTAAGAGCAGCTTTTTTAGTTTGAAGAGTAGTTAGGAACTTTAACTTTATATCAGTTGACATGAAGAATAGGTCTTGGGTGCTGAAAACAGAAGTCCAGATGTACTGTGGACATCAAAGCAGACCTCTGACCATGCAAAAATCTGCCCCTGGATCTATTTGCTACAAATGTCTCAGAACAGCAAATGAATGTATGAAATGCCACAATGAACTGACTATCTTTACTAGCATGTAGCAACAGAAGCAGCTTGGAACATACAGTAATGAATAGGCTTGTTTCTTCCAAAGCTACTGAACAGGTTTTAAAACAAAAATCTTTCAACCTAACTGGAGAGGGGTTTACATCTGTAATTTAAAACAAACAAAAGGGAAGGAGCATTCACTTTCCCATTTTTGGAGAGACTTAGGAACTTTTCTATCTTCTAAAGTGCTTTTTATCCTTCATGAGCTCTACATTGCGAGTAACATGTCCCTGACTTGTTCTAAACTTGCAGAGTATCAGAAGGAAAAATAGGTCCCTAAAAGAATGTAGCAGTGCAGTGTAACAAACAATCAAACGGGCATTGATTTTTGATCCCAGAAAATGCAAGGGTTGAAAAGACAACAATAGTGTTCTGGAAGGGAACATACTCTTGTTCTTAATGCTTAAGCAGCGATTCCTCCCTCCTTTGGTTGCAGGCACAGTTAGTAAAGTCAAATAATAGCAAACTGCAATGTGATGCATGTCCTGATTGAAAGGTTTGTGGAAGAGAAATGTTCTCATTGTCCATATATACTACCACACAATATAAAATGATAGGAGAGGACAATGCTATCTGGACCAACAGGTTTTACGTTTCCAGTGTTATCTAAATGTCATCTTTCTACTTCACTCTCCACTATGTGCTTCAAACCCCTTCTCCAACATATTATTTGCTACATGCATGGTCTTTCTTTTTATAATTCAAAAAATTCCCTTATTACCTTGCACTTTTACTTTTAACACATCTTTCTCAAACGTTCGCTAGAAACTTAGCATTAACTGTGTTTACCTATTTTGCTCTCTGTCCAAGGCAATCATGTCACATAATACAACTTTACTATCATGGCGCCTGAAATGGAGGACAGCTTTCTGTCAGAAACTCTTTAAATAAGATTCACACAGTTTTGAGGAGAAAAAATAGTTATGTAACAGCACTGCACATTGCTATCAGAATAACATGCTAAAAACCAAACACTTTACTAACGTGTTAGTGCCCAGGGTAGAAGTCTCATCTGAATGGAAGAGGTTCCAATGAATGTCCCAGCAGTTTACGGTGTAGGTTACAATATAAATCTTTCAAAAACATTGGGAGCTAGACAGCGAAATGCCTGCATAACTGTTGCCGGTAATAGTTAGGCAGGAGGGTATTAGATTGGCTACAAAGTATTTTCCTTCGTTAAATGAGATGTAAAAATGATAAAAGCTATATACAGTATGTTTATTAAGAGGGGGGAAAATATCTAAGAACTTATCTAAAGACTAAAAAATAAATAAAAAATTTCAGTTCTTCATCTTTTGAGAAAGCAAATGGAATTTAAAACTGCTAGACAGCCTGGATCAAAACCAGCAACCAAACTTTGACTGGATGGATCTGGCATTGTAGACCACTCTGCTTCTTAATAAAAATTAAAACTCACGGATACATGTTCACTAGTTTGAACTGTAAAAATATTGCTGTGGTTTAAAAAAAAAAAGGATCTTCAGGCTTTATCAAGCATCCAATTAGACTGAGTGTGCACTGTGCCCTGGATTAAAGAATACGGGCTCATATGGAATGCATGTGAAGTTTCTAGAAAATGCCCTGACAGATTTCATTCTTTTATAACCTCTACTGAAGGCTGAAAATGGCAAGGCAGTTCAGATGATGAGAAGCTAGCAGCTAATGAAGGATGCTAAAAGTTAAGGCCTTTATCTGCAAACAATAATGTATTAATAAACTCTCTACCATATTTACAAATGCTCTCTCTTGTATTAAAACGAACAGAATTCTGTTCACAGTGCCATTATTTGTACAGGTAGCAATCCCATAATACTTCGGTATTTTGGCATGGGAATCAGTAGCACTTTGTATTTACAGAAAATGTACACATGGATATAAACATGTCATTGAAACAGAGTCATTGAAAAGATAGATCTGGTAATGTTGCAAAGTTTAGACTGTACAACACCATCTCTTTGATTTGCTGTTCCTCATGGTACGAAGATGTCAGTCTCTAATCTAAAGTGGCATAAAAATGATTAATCAGGCGAGCCTTGTCACGCTTGCATTGTGTGTGTGTGTGTGTGTGTGTACATAGAGTACCCTCAGTCCACGGTTTTAGATTTGTTGTCCAATGCACAGAATACAAAAGTTAAAAAGGTTTTTCAGTTATTGTAATCATTAAAATAATGGGCTTCCCTCCTCTGTGCACTCTCATTCAGCCAGTGTCCTCTGAGTTCTGAAGATGCTGGTGGTTTAATGCGCAGTCCAGCTGCCAGACTGAAAACTGTATGGCACTCCGGGCTATGTACAGCTACCTGTCACAGTATGAACAAAGGTGAATGAACTACGTGGCCAGGAGCACTTCTTTCTCTCTAGTCCTCCCCAGTTATTGGTAGTCACTTGCTGGCACAGCTTCAGCACTACTGAACTGAGTTCCTTATTCAAGCAGTTAATGATCAGAAGTGATGAATGGCTTCAATTATATGCTGAAGGGTGAGGAAAAGGAGGGAGAGAATTCAAGGGAGCTCAAATTTGAAACCCAGAAGTAGGGTGAGTTTTTTCACGAGGGCCCTTATAGCCTCTGCTTCCGTTTGTCCTTCCTTTCCATATTGTTGATGATGGACTCGCAGCTCCTTACGATTTAAGAAGAGACAGCAGTACTATAAGGAAGAGTCAAAAGTGGCACTATGGGATGCCACCTTCATTTAATGTCTGTTCCTCATTTTCAGTCACTTGACCTGAGCGGTCATTGCTCCTGCTGTGTTGCTTGTGAAGCAAACTCCTCCACCTGGCCTTGTTCCTCCTGAGGTGGCTTAGCATATTTTCAGAGAGGGGAGTGTCTCCTGTAAAGTTGGCCCATTCCTCAAAGAGTGGCTCTACGATGTAGGTCATGAAACCTGGGGAGACACATGAGCCAAGACACATAAGGAGCAGCATCATTCACCTAATGCCTTTCCCTGCAGTTTGGGTATATAAAGTGCAGGAAACAAAATCCCAAAATCCCAGAGAGAAGTAACAATAAGCTCCTAGCAAAGACCCCCCCCTAAAGTGAGTCTTATGGACGGTGTTTTCTAGCACCATTGCAAAATCAGATTGGCTGGCTCTGTCTGTATAATAATTGAAACCTGTTTAAGACAGCACCTTTTTAGGCAACCTTCTGTCCTGAAATCTAAAGTATTCTCACTTTTATTGTTCGGTTGGAACACTTCTTTTAAGCAACTGATCTTCATCCTTTCTTGAATGATTGCTTAAGGTAGGTTTCAGTGTACATGCATTTTATATCATATCAGTCATGACTTTTATGGTTTAATTCTGCACTGTACAATGGAGTTATTTACAAAGCTTAGTCCAAGTGCAAATCCCTGAGCCGGAAATGAACATATGCTGTTATTTGGAAAGAGCCGTGGCAGCACAACTGAGGTGGGCTGTTTTGGATTTAGTTCTCTGTTTAGTCAGAGGCTGCGGGTTCTTGTAACACATACTGGGTAAAAGGTCACAGAGTGGCCGTTTTGTACATGCTAGTGCACAGCAGGATAGTGGCTTGGAGTTCTCTGTTGGTCTACAATTTAGGAAAGAACTAGTGTCCCTGAATGCTGGGATGGCATCACTCTTCTAACCCGTGATAGTGATAGGGATTGTATCACTCACATCACTTTTCACCCTACAGCAGCTGTGGCGGCAAAGTGTGCACAGGCATAGTGAATATTTTAATTACATCTCTAACTGAGGAGGATTTAATACTTTGTTATATAATCCCCAAAATCACTTTCGGAGGAAGGGAAAACAAATTAAGGCTGTGACTGCAGTTCGATCTAGAAAGTGGGCTGTTAAACTAAAGTTCTGCTTTCAGTTTCTCCTGGAACTATTGCACTGGTTGTATAATAATGCAGCCGAGGAGATATTTATGAATTTGCACTGCTGACTGCAGTGCGGATGAACAGAATTTTGTAAATCAGTGAACCTACACACTGTAAGCATAATGCATAACAAAATATGCTTTGTTCATCAGTTTAATTTTACAAAAGAAAGCATTTACTACAATTCAGAAATATTATACGTCACTAATTAAGTCTTAAAATTCTAATCAGAGCTCACTATAGCACATTTTTCATAGACTCTAAGGTCAGAAGGAACCAATATGATCATCTAGGCTGACCTCGTGCACGATGCAGGCCACAGACCCTCAGCCACCCTCTCCTGCAATAAACCTCTAATCTATGACAGTTATTAAACTTTTCAGATCATGATTTAAAGACTTCAAGATACAGAGAATTGAGCTGTGAGCAAGTGAGCTGTGTCCATGCTACAGAGGAAGGCAAAAACCCCCTAAAGCCTTTGCCAATCTGCCCTGGGAGAAAATTCCTTCCCAACCTCAATATAGCGATCAGTTAAACCTTGAGCATGTGGGCAAGACTCATCAGTCAGACACCCATAACAATTTCTCTGTAATAACTCATAACCCACCCCATCAGTTGTCCTATCAGTATATCTACCACCAAGAGCCAAAGATCAGTCAATTGCCACACTAGGCTGTCCCATCATGCCTTCCCCTCCATGAATTTATTAAGCTCTGTTTTGAAACCAGCAAGATTTTTTGCCCCTACTGATCCTCTTGGACGGCTATTCCAGAACTTCACTCCTCTGATGGATAGAAACCGGCGTCTAATTTCAAGTCTAAACTTTCTGATGCCCAGTTTATATCCATTAGTTCTTGTGTCCACACTGGTGCTGAACTTAAATAATTCCTCTCTCTCTTCTGTTTACTTTACTCAGGACTTGCATAGCCTTGGGTCTGCTTGTCATTACCACACCAAAAAGATGACACATTTCATTAAGTAAGATCATGCTGAACTTTGAGGACCACTCAGCCTTATGTGCTGCCACTGTATCACACCTCTGCTTTTTTGCATGACTGCTGCACTCAGCCTTGCTCTTGGTTCATGTGGCCTGCTTGGGAAATGGATTTTATTTCCATCCTGTATTATTCCTGGGGTTATTGAAGTTTTGGTATAGCCCTGTAATCTATTTCCTGCTTATGTTGTGATGCACCTTGGAAGGTAGCAACAGGAAGAGAAAGAGAGAAAAGAACGAAGATTAAGCTCACCAATTTGTATACTAGGGATCGAGTCCTTCTGCTGATTACAAAGAGGGCTTACTTCCAATTCAAATTTTTGTTCCAGATCACCTACCAAAAAGAAAGAACAACATTTTTGCCACTTGGTAATTTTGAACCTGATCGTTTATTCCTTATAACATAGATGGTAACGCAAACCTTAGGAGAATTGAATTCTGTATTAACCTTCTATTTCACTTCCATTTGATGCCCAGGTGGACATCAGAGTTTTGATGATAGACTGGAAGTCTCAACATACTCATACAGTGCTTCCACATGGTATCTAATTGTAGATTTGTATGATGAAGGGCCTGTTTTACATGTCTAAAATCAACAATTTAAGATGACAGGATATGACTGTAAGTAGGGTGGTCCTCTGGGGCATAAAAAGAATAAAATGTGTTTCCATCCATGACCCGCTGAGATAACTGTACTCTCTGGGACAACACAGCTAAGAAAACCCAGGATAAAGTATATGAGATTTGGAGAGAAATTGCTGTCAGCAGAGGGGATGTGGCTATTGAATGAGCTACCAGAGGACTTTAAAGATGCATCTACACTGGCAAGCTAGGTTGACTTAAGGACGCTTAAGTCAACCTAAACAAAGCTGCGTCCACACTGGGCTTTTCTTATGTCGACTTAAGCATTTCCTTATGTTGACTTAAGGAAAACTTAAGTCGACTTAATAACACCTCCTTTTAGGTCAACTTAAGGCCTGTGTAGATGGGGATTAACACTAAGTTTAAGTCAACTTAAAGCCAATATAATGACTATCTCTGCTGTTAAGTCAACTTAACAAAGTCGGCTTAAAGTGTAGCCAGTTTGTTAAGTCGACTTAACAAGGTCGACTTTAAGTCAACTTAAAGTTGACCTTGTTAAGTTGATTTAACAAAGTCAACTTAACTTTGTAAGCGTAGACATAGCCTAAATGAATCTAAAATCTGAACGCTACTGGAACGCACTGCAATACTCTTCTTTATGATATATTTTATCTGACGCAAACGGGAAAGCTTTGAAAATCTGAGTCCAGATATTTGTCTCTTAAACTCAGTTGAGCGTAATGCTATACTAGAAAGCTGTGTATTTATTTTCAAGTAATGGTATAGTTGCAGTAATACTAGCAGTGGCATGGATAGGATCTGGGTGTTTTTAACCACCATGGCTATGTCTACACTTGAAAAGTGAGGTTGACTTTATGAAGTCGACTTAATAAGGTTGACTTTAAGTTGACTTAAAGTCGACCTTATTAAGTCGATTTAACAGAAGTGGACTTAACTTTTCAAGTGTAAATGTGGCCCCTTCTCAACCTTATTATGTCGACTTAATGTTTTAAGTCAACTTAAAAAGGTCCACCTAGGCACTACTCTGCATCTTCACTGGCTTAAGTCGACTTAATAAGGTCGAAATAACAAGGTATTTATTAATTCAAACTAACTTTTTCTTAATTCGACTTAAGGAGCATCTTAAGTCGACTTAAGGAAAGCTCAGTGTAGACGCAGTGTAAATTAAGTCAACTTAAGCTTTCTCTAAGTGTTGATGCACCCCATGTGACTACCCTGGTGTAAAACTGCCCATCAAGGCCAGCTGATGCTAGCAACCATGCGTTAGCTGTGGACATGAAATTTCAGTAAATTCAGTACCCCAGAGCACCATTCTTGCTCTTCTACCATCTTCACCCCTTCCTTTGGGGTCTGACACTACTAAAAGAGGATTTAACAGTGACTAAACTACACTGCACCTCTCTGTTGTAGCACAATCTGGCCTGGCCTATGAGGATGGATCCAAATGGTAGGTCGTTACCATGTTCAAAAACCCCGTTTAGCTTTTGTTCTCTGCAGGGGGTTAGAAAATGTTTATAGTTAGGTCTAAAAGCTTGACTCACCCACTCTGGCCCTCTAAATTGTGTTAGAATTTAGCTTAGTGGGAAGTATGTTCAGATTGTGTCTAGTTTCCTGGGAACTGTAAACAGAGAAGTAGGAAAGAGCAAGTGTAACACTATAAGTGTAGAAATTGCCAGAGGGGTAGCCGTGTTAGTCTATGTACAGCAAAAACAATGAGAGTCCTGTGGCATCTTATGGACTAACAGCTTTTCTTCAGTCATAAGCTGTCATGGGCTATAACCCACTTCATCAGATGTATGAAGTGGAAACCACAGTTGAAAGGTATATATACACATGCCAGGATGCACTTGCCATCCTCCATCCTATATGGTGCCACAGGACTCTCGTCGTTTTTACTGTAAGTATAGGAAGTATTGTGATAGTTTGGACAGTGAGGGGGAATAAAAGTGGTGGGTGTGTAATTTCTGTGCAGTGCAGTGCAATGCATACTGGGGGAGTGGGCGGGGGTGGGGGGGATAGGGTGGGAGGGTTTCAATGCAGAGCAGCAAACAATGACCAGAGGGCATTTGAAAAAGATTTAGATTTTGTAAAGTTAATTAAAGGTTCAAGACACAACAGATCCACCTTTACTGATAACAGAGTCTTGTGGCACTTTTAAAGACTAACAGATTTATTAATCGCATGAGCTTTCGTGGGAGAAAATCCCACTTCGTCAGACGCTTTGAAGATGGGAAAGTTACAGAGTGGGAGGAAATTAAATGCAGGGGAGTGTATGACATAGCATCAAGTCAGGCTGTAACAGCAAATCAAAGTAGGTGTTAGGATTCAAAACACTGGGGAACAGCACATAGACATCTTACAGGGGCAATTAGGTCAAAGAAATACCTGCTGCTCTTCTATTTTATTTCCTCCTCTTGCCCCTCATTACCAAACCACATGCAAAATAAGGCCACATTTCTGCTCGTCGTCATATTTTTGTGGGAGATTTCAGGGGGGGAATTGGGTAGTTGGCTGCAGAGCAAATGCCACTGCAGAAGAGCCAATTTCTCTCTTGTCTCATTAAGTGCCTTAAGGAACAAGGTGAAAGGAGAGTTCAGTATGTTAGAGGGCTGACCTTGCCGGTAGAATTCCTCACAGACCCTTTCACTCCACTGTTTGCTCATGTCCCAGAGCCGGCAAGGGTTGCAAATGTCAGCACACTTCAGCGCGATCTGAAAGTGAAGGAGAAGAATGGTGGTGGGGGAGAAGAAATGAATGCAGTCGTTCAGCAGTAAATTTATTGCACTCTGAGGTGCTGTGAAACTGCTTGGCCCTGCAAGCCTGCTGCCTTCAAGGATTCAAGAATACCTTGTAGAAACTGAGCCCTGCCCAAATGTGCCTCCTCAGGAAATAGCACTTATTTAAGCCTGTAACAAAACCTTCATTCAGAGCCCCAATTTACAGTAGCGAGACCCAGAGAAGCACCACATTCCAAGAGTGCAGCGCCTCTTGGATATGATATGACTGAGCAAGCCAACGAAAGCTTCAGGCTGCCTCTTGCTCCTTGCCTGCCTTGGCACCCCTCAGTGAGGACAAGGAAATGAAAAGCCATGCCAATGTGAAACTATGTAGGCATCACTTCTTTATGGTCTTTGTGAGTGACCTTACATAGCACTTTAATTATATTTGGCTTTGCTATTCGTATACAGTCAGCTCAGATGGGTCAGCTGTGTTTTTGTTTACTGAACCAAGTACAGGACCCTCTGATTTGCCTCTGACTTGGTTTCACCTTCTTAGTAACTGAAAGTGCTTTGCTAAGGTATAGCCAGCGTAGGGTTAGCAAAGGAAGGAATTATAATCATGTATAATCACGGGGGGGGGGCCCCCCCCGATTGGCCTCTCTCTGCCTTCCCATTGAGGCAGGAGCAGGCCCTGGCTGGGACCCGCTCCTGTTTCAGCAGAGAGGCAGAGAGTGGTCACTGATGGCGGTAGTATCCATCCCATTGGGGACCTGGAGCTTCTACTGGCGGCAGGAGCTGGCCCCAGTAGGAGCCAGATAGGGCCGGGCGGAAGAGGTGGTGTGAATTTTTGGAGCTGCCTTCCCCAAGCTGGGCCGGCCCACAACATTTTGGCACCTGAGGCGGGGAGCTCAAATGATGCCCCCAAGCCTCCTCATTTGGGAGAAAACTTTGAAAGGTCTCAATTCTGCCTTCTTCCTGTTCTACTCCTCTCATGGTACTGCTCTGCTACCTACCCCAATAAAGGAGAACTAACAACTTAAAATGCCTTGTTCAAAATTTTTAAGTAACTTTCAAACGCCTGAAGAGCAAATGTAACTTTTCTTGCCTGCATAGTAAACACTGGCATTTTTATCTTTTTGAATAATCAAAGCAGTGCTTTCCGTCCCTTCTTGGTTGCAAAGATTTGAACTGCTTCCTGAAGGTCCACAGTCTGGGCCAGCTCATGCTCTATTGAGATGGGTTGCAAGGCCGACCAGCCTCTCCTGTGTCATTGTGGAGTGTAGATGTATTTTTATTAACTTCAGCGTGGAGAAGCTGTGTTCTCCACTGGCAACTGTTACAGGAAGTGTTAGAAGTATGCGCAGAGCAACAAAAACATTTGGAAAGAGGGTGGTCATTTTATTTGTGCACATACATTCCAGATCAGCCTTTCAAGTTGATACTGCTGAAATGTATCTTGAAAGGGCTTTCAGTTCATCACCCAAATCACTCACATCAATATCGTGCATGTCATCATGTGTCAACACTGTCTCTAGTGCCCTGCATTACTGGTGTAGGTCTTCTTCAGGTATAGTGAGGAGTTTTGGAATATCATACAACATCCCAAATATACTGCTGTGTTCCTTGAGCTGCATGAAACGTTCTTCAACTGATTGTATTGTACAATCTAGCACCTGGTTAAAGAATTCAACTTTGAATTGTTGTTTGGGGTCTCTTATGGGATTATCCCGTGCCTTGTAATCAAAATGTCTTCTTCTCTGGTGACTCTTGTATTCTTGAATGGGTGGGAAAATAGCTTCAGTGTGAAGTTCCTCTGCCAACTTCTGTGCAGTCTTCAGAGCATTTTGAAATCCCTCACCTGACCTGTAAGACTGTAGGTATGACTTTGCTTTGTCCAGTTGTTCCATTGCTCCAGATATATCAAGGTCAATACCTTGGAGTCTCTTGCTTACAACATTTATTCAAACAATATGTCATGCCACAACAAACTAAGCCACACAGAAATTTGAAGTTATGTATGTTTCTGGTGATTCCATTTCCCACTATCACTGTTTTCCCACGAACAGTTCCTGTCATAGCATTATCCTCCATAATGGCAATTATGGCATCATCTATCTTCCCAATGTGGTGTTTGATAGGCTTTATCGCCTCCACTCAACTTTCCCATCATGTGGCACTCAGTGGTTTCGGTGTCAGAGAGGATGTTCCCAGATGTTGCTTCAAAATTTGCCATCGATGAGTTGATGCAGAGAAAAATACATAGATGCTTTGAATTACATTAAAAAATTCAGCAGCCTCACTAGAAGTTGATGCTGCATCAAGTTCAATGAATGAGACCTGCATGGGACAAAAAAAGCTTGAGGGTTTAACTCCCAGATCCGTGTCTGCACTCCTCTGTTCTTTCCTCTCATGTTGGCACCACTATCGTAGCATTGACCTCTCATGTCAACTATCCTGTATCTTCCAGCTTTTTAAGAAGCACATTTGTCATACTAGCGCCTGTAGCATCATCAATGTCAATAAATTCTAGAAAATGCTCTGTGACAGTCACCATTGCAGGGACATTTTCACTAGGTTCTGTTGTTGTTACAAAACGCACCATTAAAGTCATTTGTTTCCGTATGGCTGATATCAGATGTGCAGTCCAGAATAACAGAGTAATATCTTGTTGACTTCAGATCTGCCACAATCTTATGTTTGACTTTTGTTTCCAGTAACTATATGATCTCATTTTGAACTGTTTTTCCAAGGTAGTGGTGTGTGTAGATTTCTTGGGTGGTGACTCTTCTTAGATGCTCCTGGAGTACAGCATCAAACTTGGCCATCAGTGCCACAATTTTAAGGAAGTTTCCATTGTTTGGCACATAGAGCTGATTGAAGTGCTACGCAGTGCTAGGTTATGGGTAGCAAGCATTCTCACAATGACAATGAACCTTTTCAGAACATTTTGCTAGTAAAAAGACTCTGATGCAATCTTCTCTTGATGCTGATCGTCTATGGTGGCCTTTAACCTTAGTCTTATCTCAAGCTGTTTCCACTTATGGAATGACCTCTGGTGATTTGCTGCCTTCTCATGGAATGCCAGATTTCTATCCAGATTTTTCCAGTTCTTTGTTCCTGTAGAATCCAATATGGCTGGAACATTAAACTGGAAGAGTTTGCAACAAAAACAGTATGCAATATTCTGGGTTTTTGAATACATAAGCCATGGTCTCTTCATTTTGTCATCATTGGGGATTTCACGCCAGTAATGTGTTGGATGGAAACTTCCATTTTCATTGTCTTTGGGGAACATGAAGTTTTTCACTTGCTGTGGTCCAAGCAGTACAAGGAAGTCCCTCAGGCTACTGCTCAAGTGGGTTCACAGTCCTGGATCATCTAGACTTAAGGAACTAAATTCAGCAGCAGCAGCTGTTTCTTGCGCCTTCACCACACTCTTTTCTGATCTACACTTTTCTTCAGGAATGTGCATGGTTACATCCATTTGAGATGGAGATATGGATGCTGCAGTAGCTGCCAGGTCACCTGCACTCTGACTAACTGGAAGATCAGGCATCTCCTCACCACTCACATCCTCACTGGGCCAGAAGGTTCACCGTGAACATTTGTGTCTATGTATCTCAGGAGAGCTCCTTCCTGCTTAGATAGAAAAGCTTCCTTTGCTTTCTTTCTTTTTCTGAATGCTGCCCCAGAGGTTCATTTTCTTCTTTCACTCATGACTGCTGTTCTGTGCCAGCTATAGTGTCTCTCAACCCTCAATTGAAGGGAACAAATAAGCAGGCTGGTAGCAGGGCCCGAGTGAGGGAAGATATCAGTGTCTTAAGGGCCTAACTGGCTCCTACTACTTCAGTTGACTGCCTGTTCTCCTCAAGTGGGTTCAGGGCAGCAGCAGGAAACACGAAGCTCCCTGAGAAGCTGGTGTTAATCAGTCCAGGCTACTTGGGGTGCTAGAGAGGTACATAAGAGGCTCCTCCTCCTCTTTCTTCCTGCTGCTTTCTGTTATTCCCTCTCCCCTTCTGCCCTGCCTGCCTGTTATGTCTCTTGTGCCCTCCTTCCTCCAGCACAGCACTCCACCATCTCTGTGCATCTAGAGCAGAGAGAATACATATGCACCAGCAGCAGACACAATTTTCTACACTCTGGGTTCTAGTGCCCTCCCCCGTCAGTCGGGCACCCGAGGCAGCCGCCTCAGTTCACCTCATGGTAAGGCGAGCCCTGTAAGGCACGCTCCAAAATCTGCCCATAGGTAAAGAGGTGACAATCTCTGTTTGTAATGAGAAAGTTAGGCTTTGTCTCTATTCACAATGTCTTCTGTGTGCTTTCTTCCTGGACAAAGTACATCTAGTATTATCAGACTTCAGTGACAGATTGTGCAAAATCCTGGTGCAGCTACCAAAGGCATAAGGATTACAGATTTCACCTACAGTAAAAGTCATTACCTCCTTTCTAGAAAAGAAATGGAGGGAGAGAAAAAGTGCAACTTATTTGGTAGATAGTATCAATTAGACATGAGACTAGAAATCAAGAGACCCGCATTCTAATTCTGCCTGGACAATAAGTAGCTTGGTGACCAAAAGAAAATCAATTATGTTCTCTGAACTTCAGTTTCCACATTTCTAAAATGGGAATAAAAAGTTAACTACTGAAGTATATTTGTAAAGTTGTATAAGTAATATTGAGGCCAGTCAGTTTAAGCTAATGGACTTGGAAGAAAGGGGCGCTCTCTCCCCCCACCACTTCACAAGTATGAATTTTCACAGGAAAGAACAATTATTTTTCATGCTTTCTCTGCTGGAACCCATGCTGCATTTTGCATCATTGGTTTGCCTGACCTCTTGTGAAGCATGATTACAAACCCATTATCTAAAATGTATATGGTCCATGAAGAAACTAGGATAAGATATTTTTGGTTGAGGAGGCAAGACAGGCAAACTGTTACAAATGTTACTGAATATCATTCCTTCCTCCATCAACTCTATCCCAGTTGTCCCTCAGCAGAACACTTTAAGATGGCAGCAATTAGAGTTTGTTTTTAACTGATAACTTCCTGAGGTGTTTTGTATGGTTAAAGCTATTTACAAGCAGACAGCTTCATAGGGTGCTATTTCTGCACATAAACATGCAGCAGAGAGCGACCTATCAGCTAATAGTGATGATGGTGTAACTCATGGAAACTTGTCCTGAAGATACCACTAACTACTGCAGTATGGATGGAAGAAACAATTTGAGGCCATTTGATGAAAATTTGATTTAGTTCTTTCACTCTCTGGGGCAGAACCAAACAGAGAAGCACCTACTGCCATGGTAGTGGTTGCCTCCATGCAGATGAAGATTAGGAGCATTAATGAAGTGACCACTCCTTGGGCTCCTGCTAACAACTCCTCTGTGGAACAGCACTGTCAGTGTCTAGCATGCCTCCTATCCTCTGCTGAGATGGCAGTTGCCACGACAGGGGAAATAGTCAAGGGGAGAGAGATGTAGTAAGAGACAAAGTTGCCCAACTGAAGAGGTGACTAATAGTTGATCTTTTCCTGCATCTGCTATATTCAGATTATAACATAACACCTGGTACATGGGAAAGTATTGGAGGTACATTATGCTTGCTTTGAAATATGGTAGGTGAAAGCAGTAACACAATTAAGATGGTGAGTGATGGATATCCTGAGGCTGAACTAATCTACATACATTGTTCCTTTAAGGAAAAAAAAAGTACCTGAAGCATAAAATGTCTGTCTTGTGCATCCTCCAATCTCAGATCATTATTTTCTAGGTGAGCTTTCAACCGGGTCAAAAACTCATTCTGTCTGTTGATATCTGTTGCCAAGATGAGGGAGCCCAGCTGCTGTTCAATATCCTGCCTGTAGGAAAGAAAAATGAGCTCTTTTAAACATGGGATTATTGAATATATAAACAGTTTTAAACCACTTTATAGCTTGTCTTCTTCTGAGTGTTATGTGATGACTCCAGCCAGCAGAAGGATTCTCCTTCATTGTTCTCCATTGGGATAGCTTGCAGGAGACCAGCAGTGTAGTGGTTATAGTATGTATGTGGAATAGGCAATATGGCAAAATAATCATGTTGTCATAAAAATGCCCAGGGAACTTCCATAAGATACTGTGTAGACCAGGGGTCAGCAACCTTTGCCAACCCCTGTGCCGGCCCCTCCTCCTCGACCCTCAGCTGGTGCCAACGACCCACTCCTGGAAAGAAGCCACCTGGAGGGGCTCCTCTCAGCAGCGTACCTGGGGACCCTATCCCTAGGCACGTCATGGAAAAAAGTTGCCTGGAGTCATTCCTTTTGGCAGCAGCAGGCCACAGAGAGGAGCCGCTCTGGGTGGCTTCTTTACATGGTATGCCTGGGGCATGGACATGGCAGGGACCTCTGCACTGCAGCCGCCACTGAAAGGAGCCACTTAGAGTGTCTTTTGGTGACAGGAGTGGCAATTTCTGTGGCGCCACAGAGGATGCCGAGTGCCGCTCCGAATGGGCTTGTGTGCCATTGTTGGCACACATGCCGGGGGTTGCCTACCCCTGGTGTAGACTGAAAACTAAGCAGCACAATGTATTATTGGGTGGATCCATAAGGCATCTAGAAGAATCAATGACATAGGATTTCAGATTGACAGCCACACAAAAGCCAAGCAGTCTACAGTTTTTCTTTAAAGACTGTCAATGATTTACGAGATTACTAAAGGGGTAGAGAGCCTGTCCCTTTTAGATAATCTGTTTGCATTCTAAGTCACCAGTGATTAAAATTTAATATTGGAGAGGTGCGTGGTGGCGTGTGTCAAGACTTTGTTTCCATCCATTTCCAAAGGGTCACCACTGTGCACACAAACTTCTGCAGCAAAAAACCCAACACACACAGTACCGTCAGCTCAGCCTACCCTCCGTCTCTGCTCTTTCTGCTGAGTTTGCCATCTTCTCACTTGACCTAGAGACTCAGTCAGATTCGAAGCACATTGCTCTGGTAGTGTGGGAGACATCTAGGGCACATCTACATTAGGGATGTCTTCTAATTATTTCCCACCATTGTTAACATTAACTATGAGCAGGTTTAATTGGTATTGCTAAAAAAGACCCTGGTGGCCATCAGTGCCTTCTCAGCACTGGGACTCCTAACAATGCTTGGTGAAGCTGAGTAAGCAAGCTTTTAGATAATATTCCTAATGAAGACCAAAGCTAGTTGCATCCCACATTATAAGTCCAATGTACTTTACATCAGCTTCAGGAGTGAGTGAGACACTAGCTCAGTCTACAGCCAGCGATTGGCATCTCTGCTTTGAAATCAAGGTTTGAAATCAAGCAGTGAAGTAGGTTATTGGTTTGTTTTCCATGGAATTTATCAGCAAGTTTCACCAGGGTGGCACTTACGTCATTTCCTTTGGTAGATGGGCAAGGAGCCTTGATTCTCGAAGCATGCCTATTGTGGATCTCCAGTGATGATTTTCTAAGACTGAAACATTCTGAGGAAGAAGGAGGTAAATAAATAAAAAGACACAGCAGATAAATTTCTTACACTTAACAGAGATGTGTAAGATTTCCAAGACCTTATAATTAATCCATCTAAGCAGGTTTCCTGCCACTATGAGTGAACAACAGCTGATGCTGCAACCAAAGACCTCAAATCCCATGAAATGTCTAGCTAACTTAAATATTATATGTATGCCAGTCCTTAGGCAATCAGGTCATGACAGGAGTCATAGCTCTTCCTACTGGTGAGTACCTCAAACGCTCTATATTATTTTTGAGACATTGGTGCACTAAGGGAACTCTGAAAAAAATTCAAAATTCTTCTCAGCTGGAGTCTCTGGCTCTATGTTAAATATTCCTTTATATTTACACTTTCAGTTGGCTTCCCTGGAGAGAATTGGTAACTTCTGGGATTTCCAGCTAGTGACTCAGTTAGTCTTGAAAGCTATGATGGCATTAACATGATGTCCTTGGGGTCATTTAAGTAAGAGAGAATTCAGAAATCTTTTAAGTTGGGTTTTTAAGCTGGCAAGGAGAAATCAAGAGTTAGATGGAGATGAAGCATAACTGAGAGAAGCAGGCTCCCTGTCGCAGTTGCTTAGGCTCCCTGTCGCAGTTGCTTCTGCTTCCTCTATCATGGTTCCATTTGCAACAGTCTAATTTCCTGAAATGCTTAGCTCTTAGTGCGTGAAATTCATTTCAAGCAAACAAAGGCAGTGGTATTGTGAAAGTGAAGAGCAAAATCCATATGTTTTCCCCTCAGCTGGGAGAGGATGGAGAAGGGAAAATTTCTTTAAGAGATACAGTGCTCCCAAAATTCTGCATTCAGTGCAGGCTTTGGGAGGCGTGCAGTAAATGAAGCCTGGGGTCAGCCTCTGCAGTTTGTTCAGTTTCTATCTGTGACAGGCAACTGATGAAGATAAGTATTGAACATTTTACTAAGTCTATCCTGTGCACTGAGTCAGGCAGGGGGACTGTGGGAAATACAGCCTGTATTCCAGAGTAGCTGGGCCCCTCCAGGTGCCTGACACACTTCTGCCTGGTTTTAAGCTCTCTCTCTGTGTGTGTGTGTGTGTGTGTGTGTGTGTGTGTGTGTGTGTGTGTGTGTG
>ML685875.1:2357700-2394980 GCA_007922175.1 Pelusios castaneus | reverse complement strand
GTGTGTGTGTGTGTGTGTGTGTGTGTGTGTGTGTGTGTGTGTGTGTGAGACAGAGAGAAGTGGCAAGCTCTGGAAAACAGCATCCTCCACCCATTTGAGGCCATGCCCATGAAGGCAGGGTCATGCAGGCTCGAGCATGCCCATGCCATTTTTGGAAGTGCTGGACTGTCAGGTATTCTGGCAATGTATGAGTAGCCAGCCTAATTCCATGAGATACTCCAAGAATGCTGTGACATCAGCAGCTCATACACAGTTGCTGCCAGGGGGCCCCCACAACGTTAAGATCTCAGACAGCAGCAGAGGCCTATGAGCCTAGGAAGAGCTGGTGTCAATTCACTAAGGAACTGCTCTAGAATCTGTAGAGGAAGGTGTGGGAGGGGTAACAGAAGCATCGTAAAGAGAAAAGTGACAAAGGGGAAAAATTAAGGTTGGTGTCACAAAGGACTGCAGAGAGGAAGCGCCATGTAGTCAGAAGGAGGACAGGCCACATGGAGGAGAGAGGGACCATGGGGGGATCATGGGAAAGAGGAAGAGTGCGGACCACAAGGGATCTCATGCAAATAGAGAAAGAGGGAGCACAAAGGATTATGTGGAGGAGGAAGAGAAAGGTACATGAAGGACTGTGTAGAGAAGGAGAGACTATGAGGGATTGTGAGGTAGTGGAGGAGGGACTGGGAGGAATCCCATGGAAGCAGAAGGATCACAACAGTTTGTACAGAAGAGGAGGATGTAGGATCACATGGGGGAGGTGGAGAAGATGGGAGCCATGATGGATTTGCAGAAGGGAACAGAGTGGGACGACAAGATATTGTACGAAAGAAGAGGAGGCGGAGGATCCATAAAGGATTGCATGGTGGAGGAGAAAACAATTTCATGAGAGATTGTGCAGAGGTGAAGGAAAGATCAAAACGGATTGCATGGATGAGGTGGTGGGACCATGAGGGAATGCATGAAGGGCTCATGAGAGAATGTGCAAAGGAGGAGGAACCATGAGAGGTTGTGTGGTGAGGGAGAGAGAGAAGCAGGACCACAAGGCCTATGAAATCTTAATTCTGTGCTTATGCATTATGATTCAGTGTTTAATAACATGATCACTTGCTAATTTTCAGTGCCCAGAACAGATGGTGCTCACATACTGACCAGCTATTTTCTCATTGTTCAATGGATGGCCAAAGGCCTTATTTATTGCATGCTATTCACACCCTGCACTGAAGACAGAATTATTAATTGCCTCATGGGATTTTCTAGGTTGTTTATCACTAAAGTATCCAAATGCTTCATAAATATTAATAAATTTATCTTCACAACACCTCCATGAAGTGAGGCGATGATATAACTCTCAATTTAAAGATTAGAAGCTAAGACCCAGGCAACACCCGTTCAAGACATTGCTTCAATGCTTCTCTGTTAAATGGGTGTAAGACTTTTTTTAATATGGGCAAAGCAATGTATTTTCTCTCAATTGCAGTTTCAGAAATGGCTGAACTGTTCTAGCTGAAATTTGAAATAAAGAACAAGAATAAAAAAAATTAGTTCGAGGCAGACAACTGACAGGGGAATTTTCAGCCCAACTAAACCTATGAGTTATTGAAAACTGGGTCTTATAGTGGGAAGTGTCAGGCAATTATCAGTATCATTACCATCTCCTCCTATAATTTGTATTTTTCTGCACTCTGCTCTTGTGATCTGTGATTTTTAGTTAGGAGAAAAAAAGAGCTCTCTCTCTCTCTCTCTCTCTCTCTCTGTGTGTGTGTGTGTGTGTGTGTGTGAGAGAGAGAGAGAGAGAGAGAGAGAGAGAGATGGTACTCAGGGCTGGCACCTTTTTTTGTGATGGTACTCAGGGGTATTGAGTACCAGCACCTTTTTTTCACAGTGATGTGGCCCCAGCTCCTGATGCAGCTGCCGGTGGTCCCAGGTCCCTGGCTGAGCACCGGCACCTTTTCTTTTACAAAAAAAGCACTGGGAGAAAATATACAAACTGGAACAAGGGACCAAAGTGTGATTTGCCTGCAGAATCATGCAACAAAAACTGTGATAGCTCTTTGAAGCAGGCACTGTCTTTTAGTATGTGTTTGGACAGTGCCAAGCACAAAGGATTCCTGACGAGGCAGTGCCCAAATATACTAATGAAACTGAGATCAAGGCGCTTCAAATCTGCCCTCAGCAGCTGAAGATCTACCCTAAGATGGTAGCTGGTGACAGTATCGACTATTATAATAATTCTTCTCAGACCTACCTTATTATCAAGGAGCCCTGCTCCTGAACAGACATCAATGACATTCTACAAGCTCTTTTATACTATTTCTTTGACACATCATTTATTGGTAGCTAGTAATCAAAGGAAAAGAAGAAAGTGGGGTAGATCACATTACTGCAGATCTGAGAGGGGAGAGGGAAATATATGGGAAAACAGGTCCAGCTAGATGCTCGCATTATCCATTTTTCTTTCGCGTTTTTTTGAATTTGCTGTTCTAATTCATTCTTTATATCATACCCTTTTTTTGGTTTACTAAAAATGTGAGCTGTTTCTATATATTCAGGGAAAGAGATGGGGTTTGATTGGCTAATGTTTGAAACTAATCTGAGATACTCTGAGGAAAGGTGCTATAGAAGTGCAAGAAATGATGCTGCTGTTTACTTATTGTGATACTGTATGATTAAATATGACCATTTTATCATTGTTGCTACCACTGTTACGCAACTGCAACAAATCTCAGACATAGAAATATCATGTAAAATGTCAATGGATTTGTTAAGTATGATTAGCCTGGTTAAATGCTGTATCCTCTTTACAGCTAAAGTTATAACTATTAGCTATGTATTTGATCCCAAACATGCTTTGATCCTAGGTGACATCTCTCAAGTAGATTTACATCAAACCTAGACAGCTATATTTTGTTGGCCCAACAAAGACACTTCATCCTAACAATGGACCACAGAAGAAACTCATCCTACCCAGTAAGCCTTTCCTGTGGGCACCACAGAAAGAATATGGGCAATGGCTGCTCTGTGAGTCATCAAAGTTTGTAAGTGTGAGAGGTCCCTGTGAGCCTGGACTCCATCTTTAGCCAATAATTTTCCGTACAACTGGGCTATGGACAGTAAAATTCCATGCACATGGCAAAGGATATAAAAAGGCATCTGAGATATTGCCATTTGGTCTTCATTTCCTGGGACTGCATTTCTAACAAGGAAGCTCTAAATAAGGGCTGATGACCCCCAATCTGTATGGGTATTTCCAGAGAGACTTTTGCAAGATAGCAATTTATTCCATCACTGCTGTGATCCTGATCTATGGACACTGAAAAATCACTTGCATGTATATGTCATATGATCTATTAACCATTCATAACTCTCTCCTTTTATTTAATTATTAAACCTTTAGGTTTTTTGTTACTAAAGGATTGGCATCAGCATGATTATTGGGTAAGAGCTGAGTTATATAGTGACCTGGTTAAGTGGCTGATCCCTTGGGATTAGAATGATTTTATATTTGGTTAAATTGGTTTTCGGTAACCACTCATCATAAATCCCAATGTCTGGGTGGTGAGCCAAGAACTGGAATGCCTAAGGAGACTGGATGTTTGACTTCTTGTTAACAAGTGAGGTAAGACAAAAGTTCTCTTTTGTTACTGGCTTGGCATAATCTAAAGATAGAATAACCACCAGTTTGGGGTGAGTATGCACCATTTCTTGGTCCTTCCTGACTCTGGTGTTCTCAGCTCTGATTCAGAGGTAATGGTGACACTTAGTTTCTATTAGAAGAAAAAAATGATTGAGTTTTCAGTTGTGTAAATGTCTGTTTATGGTTCAATATTATACCATGAGGTCACATAAAAGTCTCAGTCTCTCTCTTCATTCCTTCCCTCCCCAATATTTTAAGTTCACATTGGACAACTAAAGAAAGATCAGGTTAACAAGTGACAGCTGAGCAGGAAGCCATACATCTCTAGCATTCAGTGCAAGCAACTAGAAACCATACAGTTGCTGCTAGCAATTAGAATTGTCAGCTTTCCATCAAGGCCTCCGCTGCTGACTTATTAAGGCTAATTGCCAACAGGTATCGGATTGCCTGAGCTGGTGGAGATATCAACCAAACAGGGAAAGTATTAGGAGGTGGTGGGCTAGTGTGACTTGCAGACTTCTGTGTTTCTTAACAATGATCAAGATAAAGTCTAACCCTGTGTTTGAATCCTAGGTGAAAAAGACTTATAGTTATGGCAGGCTGCAGGCAGCTTTCATTATGTTTGGGGCCTAAAACCGGTGATACAGATTGTTACAGTTCCCACACTTGGTAGCACATCGCAATAAAATTACTAGGGGCCAAAATTATGTTGTTCCTCAGACTGCCACAAAAGAAGCGGAAGAGAATGTTTTTTATGAGTTAGCAGGTGGCTGTTATGAGAAGGGCATTGCTGTTTTTGATAGTCGAACCTCAGATGAATTGGTGATGTAAATGATTCCCTCAAATCTGGCTGCTTTTCCGAGCTATCCACATCTCTCACAACCACAAAGGTGGGCTACAACTGACATGAAAATGGGCTTCCCTGTGAGAAGGCTCCTGTTTCTGACTGGATCTCAGTAGTGCAGAGGTAAATCAAAACATAAAAGGGAGTGAGGAAGAATGGATGGTAAGCAGACTGTTGAAGGGGAAAAAGGTTATTCATCATTTTCTGTTGTCAGAACTTAGGGTATGTATGACATAGATCTTCCCCACTTCTCTTTTCAGAGTTCTGAACACTGCCTTCCACAGCCATTTGGCTCCCCTCCTCCCTCTCCCATCCAATTTCCCTAATTTTTAGAAGAGACTGAAGCAAAATAATGTAGGCAGAACCTAGCTGTGGTTGCTGTTTGGGTCTGACTTGTCATAAGCTGATTCAGCCAGTTAAATCAGTCACAGTCAGTGTCCTGGCCTTGGCTCACATGGCCGTCTGTCCCTTTATCTCAGGGTAGAAGGACAGTTGAGCTCTTACACAACCATCATCTTATCTGTAAAACCACAAGAGCCTGTGGGGAGAGGAGAAGGGAAAGCAGCAGATGGGGAGAATGGTGGTGGGCAGGAAGGGAGAATCTTCCTTTTTCTGGAAGTATTCAGCAACTTGTTAAATAGGAACTGTGCTGTAATCATGCTCAGTGTATTCAGAAAGGCACATGGCCTTTAACAACCCTTCTCCTCGCTGTTCTACAGTGCATAAGGTTTAAGGAATTCTATCAATCACCAATATATCTGATTTTTTTGACAGATCTAAGTTCACCATGTGAGTTTAGAATGCCAGGGATCATGGTCAGTGCACACACTTTTGTGGTTTTTTGGATGTGAAAAGCCCGAAAGCAAAGCACACCAGTTCCCTGACCCTATTCCTCTTATTCCTGCAAGGAGTCAGGATTTTCCAATGCCACATGCTGCTGCAGCTGACTACAGGATACACAGGCTTGCTCCTTCTAAATAGTTAAATTTGGTAGCCAAAAATGATCTACAAATACATGCAAATCCATAAATAACATGGAAATATTACATATTATATATTAAATATATGCACATAAATAATATAGATTTACAACTTAAGTTGTAAGAGAGAGTTAGACACATTTATGAATACAACTGCATGACAAGGTTTCCTGTGATGATGGGGGGTAGGGCTCAGCAGCCCCAGGGATTCCTTCTGGTTTATAACTTATGTTCCTAAAATTTCATACTTCAGGGCTTCAGTTGGTCTCCTGCAAGAGTCAGGAAGGAATTCTCTCTCTCCACGCCCCCCATAGATGTATTCTAAATTGGCTTGGTTTTGCTCTCCTTCCTCTGAAGCATCATGGATGCCACAGCTAGAAATGGGACATTGGAAGGGATGGTCCAGGGCTCCGTGGCGAGACCATTCTCTCTCTCAGGTGCTTGGCTGGCTGGTTCTTGTTCCAATGCTCAGGGTCTAACTGATCACCGTATGTGGGGTTGGGAAGGAAATTTTAGAAGACTGTTGATTGTAAGCCACAAATCTATACCATATTGCTCCAGCCTACCCACTCCAGAAATCTTCCCAGAGAAACTAATACTGTCCTGAACAGGCGTTGGTATTTGCATCTATTGCTCAACTGAAGTAGTTTTGCTCAGCTGTAGTTTTGTGATGCAAACAAATGTATATTGGGGATCGATGCTAAAATTGCCAAACTCATCACAACTGTGATTTGGTTAGCATAGCCTCTACTTGAAAATGCACTGCAGTAATGTCCTAGGCCTATCTTAATCCACTCCCAAGCATAGTCTCACCTGGTATAAGCTGGCAAGGTGGTGGTTGGTTTTGATCAAAAATGGCTGGTTGACTCCTGGATGGTCTACATCGTGAGCTGCAGCAGCGAGCAGTCCAAGCATAATGTCCAGAGGGGTGAGGAAGTTAGCAAGCTGGACCACACAAAATTGACCACAATATTAGCGCAAACAATTCTTTCCACAATAAAATCAATGCAACTGCTATACCATATAACTATTGGGTTTTATAGCTCAATTGACAATGCTATCATCTGAGATAGCTATTTATACAGAGCCATCCACAAGTCTGGCCCTTTTGAGGTCATTACACAGTATTTCTCTCTATAGAAACTGCCAGGCTATATGCTGACTCATTATAATAGTTTTTATGTTGTATAAGCAATGAACAGACAAAAAAGCACTTGGGGTAGATCTACAAAAATATTGATATTTAATCTCCCAATCCAGTTTGGAAACAATGGATAAAACTACCAGCCTAGAATATTATATCATCTCCAACACAAGGAACTACTTGCAAATGTTAGTGGTATATTACATTACTGTCTTCTCATAAAGCACTGCATTAACAGTGAATCAAAGTACAAAGGCCAACATTTTCAAAGTAGGGTGCTTTATGTTAGGCATCTCAGTCCAGATTCAGGGATCTAGATAATAGATCTGATTTAGCTGTCTAACTTCAGACCTCCAAGTTGGAAAATGTTGGCCACAATCCTTTTGGGAATACTTTTCATGTCATTTAGAGACAGAGTGGAAGATCATTCTTGTTACAATTTGGAACAAACCCCGAAACCTTTCTGTTGCTGAGTGCTACTTATTTATTACTAATGTGATGATAATTGTGTTCTGATTTGAATAAAGTGCCCTGAAACTGAAATGAAACAAAAATGAAAAACAAATATGCCCTTCAGACTCCGGATGTCAGCTATCCTCCTGCATTTCGAGGCAGTATGGTATCATGGCTAGTGCATGGGTCAGGAGTCAGGAAACATAGGGCCTGTGAGTCAGGAAACATAGGGCCTGATTCCATTCTCACTTATACCTAGGTTACACCGAGAAACACTCCATTGACTTCAACAGAGTTGCCTTTGGTTATGTCACTTCAGGATTCTGAATTCTGTTTCTGAATCTGCTACCCAGGAGGCAGCGTAAGCTTGAGTCAAGGTAAGTTTAAGTGACTTCACTTAACTACTTTCTCCATCTCTAAAATAGCTGTTGTATTTATCTTGGTACAATGATTTGAAACTCTGATTTGAAAAACTCTTTGGCTATGTCTACACTAGAAAAGTTAAGTCGACTTTATTAAGTCGACTTAATAAGATCAACTTTAAGTCCACTTAAAGTCAACCTTATTAAGTCGACTTAACAAAAGTCAACTTAACTTTTCTAATGTAGACATAGTCCCTTTTCGACCTTATTAAGTGGACTTAATAAGGTCGATTTAGGCGCTAATCCCCATCCACACTGGCTTAAGTCGACCTAATATGGTCGACTTAAGTGTTAAGTTGACCTAAAACGAGGTGTTATTAAGTCAACGTAACTTTTCCTTAAGTCGACTTAAGGAAAGCCCAGTATGGATGCAGAGGAGTTTAGGTCGATTTAAGCCTCCTTAAATCGACCTAACTTGTAAATGTAGATGCACCCTTTCAGTGCAAAGTCACATTGTTTTGATCTGTCATTACCTTGGGCTCCTTTAGATAGCAGTGCATAGCTTGAGTGACGTCCGCAGCGTGGACAGCGTTGTGATATGGGTTTTGGCTGTGATAATCTTCTTGAACCATAACTAGAAATCAAAACAGGGAAAAGATTATCCATCCCAACACCACAATTATTGTTGGAAACTGGGGTTAAAATAAGAGTTGGGGTTATACTCAGCAGCCTGGGAATTTTCTTCAAATGTCTACAGCTTGCATGGCTTGGCACTCTTACTGGGATGCCTTTGGTGAAAAAAAATTGCTTGAAAGGATTTGTGAGGCTCTAGGGGTCTCTGGGCCTTATTCATACATCAAGCGTTTCTTGCCTTAGTGAAGGCTCTCATTCAGAAATAAAATAAGGGTGTGAGCAGGGGAGGCTACATTATACACACTACAGTGTAATTATTTTAGGCTGCTGTCATATGTGAGAAATGTGTCATTAAGGTAGTACCTGTTTCACAGTAGCGGGAGTGGGGCTTATTACTTGACTGATTATCCAGGATCAAGATTGTGTTTATATCCTTTAGGTCTCAGAAATACAGTTTTCAGGTAATCCAAGTGGAAATTTCTGGAATATTTTTAGTCACCTCTATCCTTGCATTTAAAATCCCAGACACTCTTGTTTTAGTTTCTAGTGCTGGAATAGCTAACTTTTCATCCGGAAGATTGAGATCCATTTTTACAGCCTCCTCTCAAGAAAACAAACAAGGAGTCCTGCGGCACTCTTAGGCTATGTCTACACTTGTAAATTTAGGTCGACTTTAGCTAAGTCGACTTAGTTAAGTCGACTTAGCATGTCCACACCTAAATTTAAAGTCGACTTAGGGAGGACCTTACAAAGGGCTGGCTTGCTTTCTTTGGTACCCAGACAACAGGGGGGCTAATATTTCTGTTGGCAATAGTGGCAGCAGCGGTGGCTTTCATCAGTGCTATCTAGTGTAGACAGCTTGATATAATTTGTTAATTTTTATAAATAAGATCCGAGGTATTCTATAAATCACTAAAATAACAACTCTGCACTACAATTCCATTTGTATTTGAATAGATTCATTGTCTATCTTTCTGTGTGGGCCTGCCAAGGCTGTGTATGTCTCAGCATATGGTGGTTGATATTTTTAAAAATCAGCAGTTCAGCTTTATGTGAGCTGACGAAAGACTAGTTTAGATACCAATCCAAAGTCCAGTGAAGCCTCCTCGTTGACGTCAGTCGGTCTGAGTCTTTATTGCTTGTAAAATAGGTTATTGTATTTTACAAGAACGTTCAATTGCTAACATTTGCAAGAGCATCATTTTATATCTATATCTATATGTAATATAAGACAATGCCATGCTTTATGTCCTAGCTAAACTCTCAAATTCCTTTGATGATAGTGTAGAGGAAGGTGCTTACCTAAAAACCTATGTAATGTAACCATGTCTAACTGGAAATGGTGAATAAGCCCATGGACATTGAAGAGGTGACACAGCAATGTTACCAGGCTGTTTCCTGAAAGTATACAAGAACACGTTAACTTCTTTTAGCTGACAAATAACACACCAACCATGCACAAGCAAGATCTTGCTTATTTTCTTATTTTCTGAACTGATTCCATCTCTTGAGTGTTGATCCTGCCAACACTTACTAGTGTTGCTAATTGGTTAGATATATTCCTGGAGGTTTCATCACATGACATACTCTTTAATTAAAAATTAATCTTTAATTCCTGGAGATTCCAAGACAATTCTGGAGGGTTGGCAAGCCTACTGTATGGGCATAAGTAACTTTGCGCATGAGAATAAAGTTATTCATCGCCAGTATTTGCAAAATCAGAACTCTGTCCTGTAAGGACTATGTAAGTGAAATTCAGCTTTGAGATATTTTTTCTTGTGTGTAGTTTATATTGTCCTGGAAATCATTCTTCTACGTCTGCATTATACGTGTACTGAATTCACAAAGCAATGCCCAGAAGAGACCTACTAGGAAGGAAACCTTTCAGTAGGAGCATAACTGTGGACTTCACAAACAAGGGTCACTTCAGGAATCTATGCAGACACTGAAGTTGATGTTTTTGGCACTGGAACTTCAGCACAGTATCCCCAGTGAGCTATATTTAGGGCTTTTGTTTTTCATGGTTTATTAATTTTAGATTTCAGCATTTATTTTTAGCAATTTCTGAGTCCTATATAAAAGTCTAAAAATTGGAATTTTTTCAGGGCTTTCTCTTTGTATATACATATTGTACTGTTTCAAATAGCACTACATTAAAGCACAATAAGGAAACTTTAGTGCATACCACATGGTCTACATGAACCAATTAATGCATAACAGCTTGTGTGCTTTAGAAATCACACCACTGTAGCCCACTTCACTGTTCTGGGTAGGCAAGCCCTTAAATACAAGCCTGCACGACTATATAAACAAACTGCACTGGAAAAGGAGTGAAATCAACATGAAATGAATATTCTGTTGTTTTCTCAATTTTTAAATTGCAGATGTTTTATTGGTATCTGTCAGTTAAAACCTAAAATCAGTTAAAACCTAAAATCAAAATTAATTATAGTTTCAGCTCATCTTAATTACTTAAGTACATGTCCAAAGTTAATCAGTACTGACAGCCAAACAAATGACGGAGAAGTCAGCAGTTTGCAGATAGGTAAACTTTTTGATTTCATAAAGGAATGTACAAACATATGAATAATCCATGCATCCAGTTCAGCCCATGGCTGTAATTGAATCTCACACTAACAATACAGTCTTGTGCAGCAGAAAATGAGTTTCAACCTAGCAAGGACTCAATCCCACCATAAATTTACAGGTCCATCAGGAAGAGTTCAGTACAGGTAATAATAGCAAAATTGAGCCCTACGTTGGTATTCACATAGACAAGCTCCTTAGGAAGAATATGTGGAACTCTATCATAATCCATCTGCAATATTCACAGAACTGAAAGAAAATTTAAATTATACCAAAGTACAATGATATAAGGAAAGATTTAAAGGGAGTCCTTCACTGTACATGATTCAGGATTGAAAGATAATGAATGTATGGAGAGGAAATAGATTATAGGTAAAAGGACGGAAAGACATTTCCTTGACTCTTCAGCTATATGTTAGCAGCAAGGGAAGATAATACAGAATATTCAATGTAATTTCAGCAAGTCAGTGGGAGGATTACATTTTTGCTTTCTTTGCCATTTAAGCACCTTTCTTCATAATATCTACTGCCAATCAGAGGGCTAAAAAGTACTTCTCCAAACCAATGAATCCCATAATTCAGCTCTGTATCTACTGCCAATCTATTGGGGATCTAATAGGGATGCCCACTCCTGTTTAGCAGTGTGGAAGGGATAGGGTGGTCAAGACCCACAGGCTCTGAACCCCTCCTCTGTTTTTAATTGACCCATGTTACTTCATTGTCTAGATTTGTGTGTTGTTGTGTTTATAGAATCAAATATAGACCTTAACACACACATATTTTACTGCCAATTCATAATCATGGCATTAATGAAGGAAAGAAGAATTAATATCCTATCCTGACAAATAATATAAATAAAGCATAATTCAGACCTGAAACACTTCATATTAATAAAAATTCATGGCTGATGGAGTCTGGCCCTCAAGTCAGTGTAGCTGATCATGAGAAGATCATCCTAATATAGAGGGTGGTATAGGGCCAATGCATATAAAACATTTTTTTTAAAGCATTTGTGAATTTTTCATGGTGAAAGGTGCCATTTAATGTTAGTAATTCTATTAAATATTTTACAATAAATAAATGAAAAGTGGCCATGACAAATATAAAACAATTAGCTTTAGCAATATGATGCATTTAAACATAACACAATTGTGAACGTTCTGAAAATGCTTTAGTGGTGTGACATTGTAAACATCCGAGTACCCTCAATTCCCATTTAAATGTCTGAACAGGAAAAGTCCTAGCAAACTAATGAGGAATTCCTAGACTAGTTGCATGAGAGGGATCATATAACAAAAAAGGGGTTTGTTGTTGTTGTTGTTACTTTTTTACAACTTACCATTTGTCAAACGCTCAAACAAGAAAATGTCAAAATCCCACATTCCAACTTTGGATAGCATGTGCTGAAAATGCAAATATGAAAAGCAAAATGATTGCATGCCAGACTGTAAAGCAGACAAATAATTATTAATGTACATTAAGTAATCATAGGAGTAGCTGCTGCTCCTTCAAAATTCTCCTCCTGAGAGCTATATAGATGCATTTGAACTTGGATTAAAATAACAATGTCTCTGCCTTTAAGAGCCAAGTTTTATTCCACTGGGTGAAAAATCCTCATGCCCTTTTACTTGACAGAAGTACATGAGAAATAAATGAGACCCTGTAGAAAATACTTCCAATTGAAGCAGAAAGAACATATTAAAAAAAATCAAAAAACATTTTGCCAAATGATCTGTCACTGTGTAACTTTCTGCAGCCCTCCCTTATTGTCTCAAATTAGCTCTGAACTTTTCAAAGTGGCTTGTACAATGGGAGTTCTCCTCTGGCCTTGCTTCCTGCATTTTGTCTTCATTCCTATGAAGAGATGTGATCTCGTAAAAATGTAGTTGTCCCATCCTGACAAACACACACAGGAATAACCCTAAATCTTTTGCTTGTACGAAATGTACGCAATCACTAATCCCACACCCAGAAGCGGTCTTAGTCTATCTGGGGCCCTAGGCAAAGGCCCCTTGGGGGGCCTCCTAGAGGGCTCCCTGGCACTGGTCCTCCCCTCCCCCCCCATGGCCTTGGCGTCCCACCAGGGACCCCGAAACTGCATCCGCAGCCCTGCCCCCTGCCCTCGCAGTTCCAGTGCCCCTCCTGGGTCCCCCATGACCCTAGATCCCTGCGGCTGGCCCCCTCTGCCCAACCTCACCCCCGCAGCCACAGCGCCCTGGATCCCCACCTGTGGCCCCAGTGCTCCACCTGCTGCCCATGCAGCCCCAGATCCCTGCAGCCCCAGCACCCTGGCCGGGGGCCCCCTGCGGCCCTGGATCCCTGCTGTTGGCCCCTCCACAGTCCAGGCGCCCCTCTGGGGGCCCCAGAAGCCTCCTGTGGCCCTGGCTTTTCATGGCCGGCCCACTCCTCAGCTCCGGTTCCCTGTCAGGGGCCCCAAAACTGGACCCGGTGCCCTGCTGGGGGCCCCAACACCACACTGTCAAAGGCAAAGGGCAGGGCAGAAGGCGGAACCTGGTTTCTGGGCCAGCCGATCTGGCTCGCCTCCCTCCCCCCCACCGCCGGGGCCCCCACAAGCTTGCCTGCTCACAGGAATGCCACCCCCAGCTGCAGCAGCGACTCCGTCCCTGGCCCCCTGCCATGTGTTCTGCATAGCGGGAGGCAGACACAGATTTTGAGGTAGGTAAAGGGGCCCCTTGCTGCTCGGGGCCCAAGGCGATCGCCTGCTTCGCCTATCCCAAAAGCCGCCTCTGCCCACGCCACCTAACACAACCCAAATTCCCAAGTAGAGCCCCAAACTCTGACACTCTCTCACACTGAGTAATATTTATTCATGTGAATAATCCTATGGACATAAACAGGACTAATCATGTGCATAAATGGTTCCAAAGGAGTAGCTGTGTTAGTCTGTATACAGCAAAAACAGCAAGAGCCCTCTGGCACCTTAAAGACTAACAAATTTCTTCAGGCATAAGCTTCTGTGGGCATGCATCTGACAAAGTGGGTTGGAGTCCACGAAAGCTTATGCTCAAAGAAATTTAGTCTTTAAGGTGCCACAGGACTCTCGGTTTTTCATGTGCAGAAATGCTACTCAGTGTGACTAAGGGTGAAGAATCAGCTAATTATATTTTGCCTACTAAGAGTTCCCTTGAAGTTGCAATTAGCATTCTTCACTTTCTAATCTAAACTGTTGTTTATTGATTCTATGGATCATTAAATGGTTGCTGCAGAGGTGGCTGCATTTTCTTGGTGTATGAAATGAATCCTTTGTACAGTTTTATATCAGCTTACATTTATAACTCACTTAGGGATCCTTTCAGGCATACAAATGTATGTTCATCATTTAACAGTTCCAGACTGTAATTTGGGCTGGCAGAGTTTGAAACTTTGGCATCAGCTCCAGACCTTTCCTTGTCACTGTGGTACTCATTCCTTCATGCTACAAACATAAAACTCATGGGAAAGTATCGTACATTTTTGGGGGGTGGGGAAGAGAGGTGGCAACATTAGAGAGAGTAGTTTTAGCCAGTTCACCCACCCCTTTGCTTGTCAAAAGAGCAAGTTAGTTATCAAATGACATTCTTTAGTAAGCTAGTCCCAAGGACTGGAGATTTGAAGATGTCTCTTACCCTGGCTTGTCCAAGGTAGTCTTCATCCAGTAAGTACAGAGACGCTTGTGGTACAATTCCACGCAACAGTCTGGATGCATGGAAATATCTCTGAAAGCTTAACAGTCTTTTCACCTTTTTCTTGGTGCCAATTTCCCCTGAGTGTGTTGTATCTGCAAAAAGTAATTAGTACAAAAACCATCATGCGGGAGATCACGGCCAACTTCCTCTATTATTTAAAAAGAAAACATTAAAAATGTTATAATTTTGTAAGTCTCCTATCAAACTTGCAAGAAACCAGAGTGTTCTTAATGCCGCATTCTTTGCTGTTCAGCTGCAGCAATAAAAGTCTCTTTTCTAGGAATGTGAGTGCATGAGTTATACTTTAGCTTTACAAGTAATTGTGTATTACAGAGAAGAAGTATGGTGCAATGGTTAGGGTACTCGCTTAGCAGATCTGAGTTCAAATCCCTGCTCTGTCACAGACTTCCTTTATGACCTTGGGCAAGTCACTTTCTCTCTCAGTGCCTTAGTTCCCCATCTATAAAAGGGGGCTAATAGCAGTTCCCTACCTCACAGGGGTGCTGTGAGAATGAGCAGATTAGAGAGTATGAGTTACTCAGAAACTACAGTAATGGGGCACACATAAGTAGTTCATGTGGCTAGCAATGTGGATTACTGGCAAAACTTGTGTAAGGCTTACAAGAAATACTTAAATTTGACTTTCTCTGCTCTTCAGAAAGGTGACTAAGTCAAAATCAAGGACATATGAGAAGGATTTGATGTGATGAAGTTGAAATAAACCTCAATAAGGATCTTCTGAGGTTTCAGCTTTCTAAATGGTGCCCTTCTGGTGTTTAATGGAGAGCTTAACATGCATTTTCTTCTATAGGGGATTTAGACTGTATGTTCTTTAGGGCAAAGACTGATTTTTCTCTGTGTTTGCACAGCGCTTATCACAGTGGGATCCTGCTGCCCCATGACTGGGGCTCCTAGGTGTGATGATCACACAAATACACAATGAATAAATATTTCCAGAGGAGTAGCCGTGTTAGTCTGTGTACAGCAAAAAACAAGAGTCCTGTGGCACCTGACAGACTAACAGATTTTCTTCGGTATAAGCTTTCGTGGGCTTTAACCCACTTCATCAGATGCATCTGACAAAGTGGGTTATAGCCCACGAAAGCTTATGCCGAAGAAAATCTGTTAGTCTGTCAGGTGCCACAGGACTCTCGTTGTTTTTTAATGAATAAATAAATAACAATAATAGTCTCTTTTAAGATAAGGACTTTTTTCCCATCTGCCCGTACACTTCACTGGTGTACAAGAAGTGACAAGTTCAGGTGTCACTTTGGGATGGCATTTCCCTGCATTTAATTTCCCCCCACTCTTTAAATTCCCCATCTTCAAAGTGTCTGACGAAGTGGGATTTTCCCTCACGAAAGCTGATGCAATAAATAAACGTGTTAATCTTTAAAAGTACCCCAGGACTCCTTGTTTGTTTTGGGATGGCTGTCTGCTTCAGCTGGTAAAAGGCTGTACATATCCAGGAGATAAAATGGTTAGTTATTCCAGTCCTACGCATTCTTTCTTCATATTACTTAACAGTTCTATTGGGACAATATTATTATATACTGATAGACCCACAAAAAGCTGTTTTAGGACCAGAGTTATTTGATGTAGAATTCTCATCTTTGGGTAGGTTGCATTGTTTCATGCTATGAGTTTGCATTTGCCAGGAGTAATTGCACCAGCAGTTAGTGCCACGCTCTTCAGATAGATGGGTAGTTTCAAAACCGATAATCAGAAACCTGAACAACTTTTTTGATGCTGCAAGGTAAACCTTAGGAATCAGATCTGCTGAAACTCCCAGTTTTCGTTAATGAGTCATACTTCAAAATCCTTTTGGATTACAGTGAAAATATATTTGGCAGTCTGAATTTGGAAACCTGATAGCCAGGACCTCTGGTCCACATGAGATCTTTCAGAAAAGAACAGAAGCCAGTACATGTTGAACTCAGAAGTTAAAAGATCTCGATATTAAGTTTCTGAATGAACTATTCTAGCTGTAGCATCTATTTGTAGTTCTCGTTCTCTCACACTCCCACATTTGCTGGGCAACCTCTGGCACCCAATTTGAGTCTAATGTTGGGTCAGTTTAATACTGATTATCCTCTCCAATGAGAGAGACAAAGTTGGTGAGATCTTTTATTGGACTAACTTCTACTGGAGCGGAAGAGCTTGTCTTTTTCACCAAGAGAATTTGGTCCAATAAAAAGATTTCAACTCACCCAACTTGTTTCTCTTCTCTATTGTGACCAGTATGGCTACAATAACATTGTAGCCATATTTAATTACATCTTCCTTGGACTGAAGGTGATGTTGTGGGTGCTCTTTAAAAACAATTCTTTTTCTTTCCGTGTAGGTAGTGAATAAGTGTATGAAGAGCTCTTAGAGGATAAATGGTAAGTGAACCAGAGCCATTACCTTCCACGCCACCCTCAAGATAGGACGAGTGGCCCTGGAGTGATTGTGAATCATTAGTAGAAGTCAGTTCTCATGGGCTG
This sequence comes from Pelusios castaneus, assembly GCA_007922175.1. Lineage (NCBI taxonomy): Eukaryota > Metazoa > Chordata > Testudines > Pelomedusidae > Pelusios > Pelusios castaneus. The sequence goes on along the minus strand of ML685875.1, from coordinate 2,378,181 downwards.
GAACAAGACTGCATGCTTTTCATTATATGTACCTGGAACTGGTGCTGATAGAAGTTCAGCACTGCTTCTTAATGAGTTTCCAAGCAGTGGTGGTGATTTTTTGTGTGTGGGCAGCCTTTGCAATACCATCTGCTGGAGAGTGCTGTAATGATAAAGTACCAGAAGAAGCAAAACTCCATTAGTAACCTAAAGCCCACCTAAGGAAGCATTTTCAGTGAACAGAATATAGTGCATGACCCATTTTTAAAAAATGTAGATCGGCTTCCTATTTTCTCATATTGTTTGGTGTTTCCCATAACCAATCCCTGTGCAATGAGGCTAATGTGTTAAATGTAGCATCAAAGAAAACATTGAATTTATGCCAGGGAATATACCTTATTCAGGTTGTATGATAGCAATATGCTCTGTTTACTGAATATCCTGCTACCCTAGAATTTCATATCTGGATGAACTTGAGAAGGAAAATGAAATTGTTTTCATGAGGAAGGCCACTTAGTTTGGCATTTATTTTAACTTATTGTTAGGAGTAACAGCTAAGTTTACAATTAGAGAAATTCAAGTTGTTTCATTTGTGCATTTAACAAGACTTCATGTATAATCAGTTTTGATGTTGCCCACTGTAAGTTAGAGGCCAAAGGAAGACAGGAAATAGGACCAGGTTGGAGGTAGGTTTGTTTAAAATGGCATTTACAAGGGACTTTCAGCAAATGAAGAGTTCTTTTTAGGGGAAGCTTTTCCTTATTTGAGATGAGCAGTTGCATTGTATATCACTGAATTTGCTGTGTAGAGAAGATTTTAGAAAACACACATGTGATGAGGGCATTTCTTGCTAGCTTTTGCTATTTATGCTGAGCATTAGCTCTACTATAAAATTTGAATTTGATTTTATTCTGTGCTTGTGAATATTAAAAATATGGATCCAAAACCATTTTGGCACTTTTTTTAGAGGTCATTGGATACAAATTTTAACATTTTATTAAGTCTGCATTAGCACCGCAAAGGAACATACAAATTTCACAGGTTTATGCTGAATTAAATGTCAGGAATATTGTTAAAAATGCATACTTTGAGTGTTTTCTTGGTGGAATTTTTTCTTCATATGATCCACTAGCCACCAAACCTCAGGGCTACTGAAGGGCACAAAATGAGCAAAAAGATAATATATATTTTGTTGATGGCACTGAGTATGAGTTATTGACTCCGTAAGTCACACCATCCCATTGTACAGGAGATTGTTCTAAGTACCCCACGGACCTTTAATAATGTGAAATTGCAAAATGGAATGGTTGTGGCTTGGAGGACAACTGAAAGCCTCGTGTTGTCAAAGGAGCAAAAAGTAACAGCATTATTTAGACTTGAAATTAGACACAGGTTTCTATCCATCCGAGGAGAGAAGCTCTGGAATAGCCTTCCAAAGGGAGCTAGCTGGTTTCAAAACCGAGCTTTATAAATTTATGGAGGCGATGGTATAATGGAACAGCGTACTTTGGCAACTGACTGATCTTTGGCTCTTGGGTGGTGGTAGATATGATGATGGGATGATTGATGGGGTGTGATCTGAACTATTACAGAGAATTCTTTCTTGGATGTCTGACTGATGAGTCTTGTCCACATACTCAGGGTTTAACTTATCACCATATTGGGGCTGGAAAGGAATTTCTTTCCAGGGCAGATTGGCAATCGTTCTTGGGTTTTTCTGCCTTCCTCTGTAGCATAGGGCACAGTTCACTTGCTGGTGAATTCTCTGTACCTTAAAGTCTTTAAATCATGATTTGAGAAGTTTAATAACAGTCATAGGTTAGAGGTTTATTGCAGAAGGGGGTGGGTGAGGTTCTGTGGCCTGCATTGTGCAGGAGGTCAGACTATTATCATATTGGTCCCTTCTGACCTTAGAGTCTATGAGACTGTAGCAACAAAATGGCTAAAGCTTCTGATATGATTTACCAGTATCTGCCCAAACTCTTCCCCCCCCCCCATTTTCAAGCATCTAACGAAGTGGGATCTCTCTCCCACAAAAGCTCATGCGACAAATAAACTCGTTAGTCTTTGAGGCTATGTCTACACTTGAAAAGTTAAGTCGACTTTATAAAGTTGACTTAATAAGGTCGACTTTAAGCGACTTAAAGTGAACCTTATTAAGTCGACTTAACAGAAGTTGACTTAAATTTCAAGTGTAGATATGGCCCCTTTTTGACCTTATTAAGTCGACTTAATGGTTTAAGTCGACTTTAAAAGGCCCACCTAGGCTCTACTCCGCATCTCCACTGGCTTAAGTCAACTTAATAAAGTCAACTTAAGCGCTAGTTCGAATTAAAACGAGGTGTTATTAATTCGAACTAACTTTCCCCTAATTCGACTTAAGGAGCAGCTTAAGTCGAATTAAGGAAAGTCCAGTGTAGACGTGGAGTAAATTAAGTTGACTTAAGCCTCCTTAGGTTGACTTAATTTGTAAGTGTAGACAGACCCTAAAGGTGCCACAGGACTCCTTGTTGGTTTTACATTACTAGCTTATTAAAAGTCATAGCGAATACACCTTTTTATTTGCTTTCATTTATGAAATGTAACAGTTGGGGGCAAGGACTTGAATTAGATCACAGGAGGATTTTGAAACACAATGGGTTATTGATACTTGTTTGTACTTAGAAGAATATGAATTCTGATACACAAAGGACTCAGTTCATAAGGTATCTGTGCAGGTTTTTTTGCACTGCAACCTTCGGGCTATTGGCATTAGTTTGTACAGCGAACTGCTGGTTTGAAAAAAGGAAAACATTGATGCCATGTAGCTGCACAGGGACATATAGGAGGAATTTGGCAAATATGTGCCATTTTGAAATGACACAGAAATATGGGTAGGGATGCCTTTTATACTCATAAAATATTGCATGGGGGCGTTGTGATGTATTTTATTTTCTTCAAGCATCTTATGGTTATTTTTGTGCTTATCAACAAAAGCAGCACGTGTCTGACCATCAGAGGTGCACATCCACATTGTACTAAAGTTTTGCTCAGCGCATTAGGTGACAAATCCTTTTGTTGCAGCTGGAACACAATTGTTGTGTACACACAAACACGCCCCATTTACCCTGGTTGTTCAGCTCCAAGAACACAGGTTACTTGTGGGAAAGGAGCTCTTCTGTAATTGGTAGTGCTAGTAAGTCCTTATCCATTCTGTTTGGCAGCTGTTAGAGGACAATATCATACAGAAATACAGTATATACAAAGCCGTTACATGACTGTAGGATACTGATTGGCATTTGAGTTAATGCTTGTGGCCCTCAAGAGGTTAATAAATCTTCATAAGGAACTGCTTCTCTCTCAAAACAAAGAGCCACTGGCAGCACAGAGGAGCGGGGAGTAACACATCATCTCTCCAGTACATGATCTACCACTGCCCACACACTGTTATTTCAGTTCAGTGAGAGTTCCTGAATTCAGAGCTCCCTACAACCTTTCCTTGGTTTGTGTTGCTGTGGTAGCCTATGAGTGTGTGTACTAAGAGTATAAAAGGCAATATGGGTAACAAAGGGAAAAGGCAGTGCAAGTTAACAACAAAAAAGTGGTTGTGTAAATCAGCATTACACAGGGAAAATATCCACACCAGATAGTCGATTTTTCTATATTATTAGTACCATTTTTTAAAATGAACAAATGTTTGGGAATGCATACCAGTTATGTGAGTCCATTTTTTTGGTGATATCTTCCTTATGGCTTGCACTGTATTTCAGTACATAACAAGGACAGATTATTTTCCCCACCCGTTTTCTGGGTGTGGGGGAGAGCAGGTTTATTCATTTTCAAATAACTAATTGATTCAGAAACGTAATGTTCCACGCATTTTCTCCACGGACACTCTAGGAAGGTATCTAACATCTACAAATCACCCCTTTGATTCATATACAGCTTCTGTCCCTGTTTTCTGGCAGCACCTCCCTGGCCATGTGGACATGTTATGGTTATTCTCTGCTAGACAAATCAGGGCGGGCAAAACCAGGGAAAGAGGAGTTGTTTATGGAGAGGAGAAAATCAGGACAGGAGGAATGTGGCAGGAGGGAGGGAAGTGGCAGTCAGCTGGTGAACTAAACTGACAGAACTGGACTTTACCCCTACACGTTCTGGAGGTACAGTCCTGCAATGACACCATGACAATTGACTGAAGTGCTTGTCTCAAGGTACCTTTAAATGGGGAACAATCAGCATTTATTACTGTAAATTTCTCCAACATATGCAAGTCCTCAGTCAAATCATACCAAACTTTTAGCTAAGATCTACACCCCCCTTATTGCACTCTTGTCTTTGTTTAGTGTACTGGGCCACATTTCAAAATTCTCCTGTGCTGTAAACAGCAGCATACCTGAAAGTGCTGACAGCAGACAAATTGCTGTGTACTCCTATTACCTGTGCCCAAGTGCCTATCATGTTTTTTTCACACTACTTAAAAGACAGCACTAGTGTTTGGTAAGGGTAAGTGAACCAGCTCAGTTAAAATAAGAACTAATCTGAAAGTTGTATTGAAACCTTTTGCAAGGGTTTGGAAAAGTTGTCATTTCCTCTCTGCATTATTTGTCCTGTTCTTGCACCTCTGTGCCTTCTGGTTCAAGATCAGAGTAGCATTACCAAAGTTCCGAAGAAAGGCTGCTCTCCTGGAATTTCTGGCATGGCAGAAAGCAGGAAGCATCAGAAAACATTTTAAGACAACTTCTTACTGCAAACTTTCCACTCTAGCTTGGCAGACCTCAGAACATTCAGATAAACTTCCCAGATGGGCCTTTGATCTTTTTAAGGTCTGTCTATTTTAAGAAACATGTAATTGTGGTTTGGTTTAAAAATGATCCAATTGATTTTCATTCTAATTTGACTAAAACCTTGCCCTTGTGCTGATAACAATTTTACCAGTTTGATCAGACTGATATTTTAAAAGTTATAATTATAGAGATAAATAATAAATTAAGAAAACTGTTAACATTACCTCCCGTGAATATAATATGGTCATAACAAAATAAATTTTAGACAGGATAACACTACACACTGCAACACATTACATTAAATATGTGCTGTATTTGCATCTTGTAGATTTCAGTGTCTTTGGAAATCCCTATGAGACTTTTCTGCCTCTTACACTTAATTCAGAATCCAGAGCTATTGGTAAGAAAATCTTTGCTTTCAACTATGTAATATTGATATTAGGAGAGGGTGTTATGCATGCTGTTATATTCATTTTCACCAATGGTGTTGAATTTTTTTCATATGAAATCTTCACTTTGCCACTTCACACTTGTCTATATGGTAGGATATTCAGGATCTTTGTTTTAAAGCTGCAACTTAATGTGGTCTTCAGCTGATTACAACTTGTATGACAGGAAATGGTTTTCCCGTCCCCTTTTGAGGAAAAGTCCACATACCCTCTAATAATAACAGCAAACACAGCTTTCATTTGTCATCTTAATGATCCCTTCTCCCTGTTCTTTCTTTTCCTTAAGTAATTCAGAAAGTGTCTTCAATGTTATCATCAAAGCACCTTTTCCCTTTTTTCTCAAGTAACAAAAGGTCAGGTGACAAAACAAACCGTTTATCATTTGGAAAGTCCTGTATTAAAAGGACATGATCAGGTGACTTAAACCCAGGATTTATGTTAAAAAAAAATCACAATGCTATAATGGTGTAAACTTTTGCATACAATATTTAAAAAATTGCAGGAAAAACAGTTAATTTAGTTTTTAAACATTCCCTTGCAATGTTCACAAAACAAATTGCAGCTTTTTGCTAATGGGTGAAAATATATAAACAAATTGGTTTCACTTTCTGGCTTTCATTTTCTAAGCTGAAGAAAGTGCAAAAAATAAACAAACAATGTAAGTGAGAATAAATGGTATTTACTTTTCAATCTACCTTGTTAATAATACAGGGGAAACATTTTTTTTACATATGATTGTTTTAAAAAAACTTGACTGTTCCTTCAAACAAAGTGGAGAGAGAAACATCTTGATAATTCAGTGAGGTAGAGAGGGAGAACTCTTTTCTTAGAGGGGAACTTAAGTAGAAAACAGAACTGGCTGTGCTGAGACAATATTATGGAATTCAATACCCCTCCTTATGAATAGGAGTCTCATCATAAATCCACAGTGAATTTTAGGTTTTGGGGATGTTTTTAGCATCCATAGCAGAGGGGCCAAACCCATTTAGGAAGATGTGTGTACTTTCCGGTTGTAAGTATCTCTGTACTAGGGATAAGAAGGCAAGTATTTTGTAGCGATGGGGAGAACCTCAAAAGTTTGGCCCTTTTGGTTTGATGAACACTGAAAAATCTGGCTGCTCATCTATACCTGTTTAATCTGGAGAGTCCAATGAGTCCTTCAAACTTCTTCACCAGACTTTTTGCACTTCCTAGTTTCTTCTGCGACAAAAATAACATGAGACTTGCATTTCTCATGGTATTTCAACACTTACATTTTTTGTCCCAGCCAAAGGCAACGAAATAACGTTAACCAAATTTTTTAAACTTCAAAAAGGTTTGCTTTCAGATCACGTAGAGGTTTAACTCAAAGTTGTGGTTGGCTTTTATTTTATCTGAAAATGAGCCCTAATCAAAAGCCTGAGAATTGTTCAAAATCCAAACCTGGGACTGTATCTGAATTTTACCAGTGGACCTCTTTATTGTGGGACAAACCAAAACCACAGATCCAAACATCTCCAAACTTTAGGAGTCTGAGATACAATACAGACTTTGTTGAGAGGAGTATATATCTTATTTTACCAAACCTGGTACTTTGCATTTCTAGATCGCCTTTCATCTCAGGCTCTAAGGCTATGTCTACACTTGAAAAGTTAGGTTGACTTTATGAAGTCGACTTAATAAGGTCGACTTTAAGTCGACTTAAAGTGGACCTTATCAAGTCGACTTAACAAAAGTCGACTTAACTTTTCAAGTGTAGAAATGGTCCCTTTTTGGCATTATTAAATTGACTTAACATTTTAAGTCAACTTAAAAAGGTCCACCTGGGCACTACTCCACGTCTCCACTGGCTTAAGTCAACTTAAAAAAGTTGACTTAAGCTCTAGTTTGAATTAAAACTAGGTGTTACTAATTCAAACTAACTTTTCCTTAATTCGATTTAAGGAGAAGCTTAAGTACAATTAAGGAAAGCCCAGTGTAGACACGGAGTAAATTAAGTCGACTTAAGCCTCCTTCAGTCGACTTAATTTCTAAGTGTAGACGCACCCTAAAAGTCCTTTGGAAATATCAATTAAGCATTAAATATTGCCTGCAAGTAGGTAAGGTGGAGCCTCATCAACTGCCTGTAAGAAATTTTTACATATGGGGAAACTGAGCTACAGATTTTTAAATGCCTAATATCACCCAGAAGATTAGTGGCAGAGCTGAAAAGAGAATCCAGCAGCCTTGAGTCTTAGGGCAAATCTATACTGATGGTGTCAAAGTCACCGCTGTCAGCACGATCTTCAGGTTTTGATTGAGGCGTCTGTGTAGATGCGCTCATCGATAATCGAAACGGAGGGGAGCACCAGCTCTGTAACCACACTTACACTATGCCTACCGGACGCCATTTCCGGTCAGCTTAGTATAGTGTGTAGGGAAGATTTAAGAAGTCACAATACCTTGTGTATCTCCCGTTGACTGCTGCCGAAAACGGCAGTAAGTGTAGACTGGGGCTTAGTGCCTGTGGAAAATGTTAGATGATCTAAGTTAGTTTTGTTCACTGATTAAGGTAAGTAAAGCCCTTCTTGTTAGCCTAAGCTTCCTTTGAACATTAATGTCAAGATCTCAGGTTGGTGTATATACAGCGCAAAGCAGGCACTCTCATATCTGAAGCACCTTAAAAAAGTGCTATTTAGACCTTGCAGGTGCTTTCTAATCTGCTATATTAGCGATGCAAGGAATTTCCTCTTAGTTTTAATTAATGCAATCAAGAAATGTACCATATCAGTCACCGACACAGCACATCATGAGATAATGAAATCTATTTTAATCACCACAAGAGGCACTGGGAGGATCTGGTTCAGTGACTCACTGAGCCATTTAGTCAATTAAACAATTAAAGAATTGCTGCCTTACTACGAAAATCCTTTATTTCTGAAACCCAAACTATGCTTTTCAAAAAAGAAAATCAGATTAAGTTGATTTTCACTGTGGAAGTGCGTAAAGGTCCAAATGCTTACAAGACATAATATTCAGATCATCATCACTTCTGGGGATCTTTGGTGACTTATTTAGCTTGTAAAAAAGCAAAATGCCCCCTAGCTACCATCATGAAATTAGCCCGAGTTAGTTTCAGATATGGGCCTGGCCTGCAAAGGTCAGAGACAAACTTTCAGAAAGTTTGCAGGGTTTTGATTAGGATCTATCTGTAGCCCAGTTACACATTTGACTTTGCTGTTCCACAGGATTCACTCCTCCAGCCTATTCCTTTACTTCTATGGAGTTTTGGGGAAAGTTACATTTCTACACTTTTACTTTCAACACCTGCCTTTTTTAGGTCATTTACTTATGTAGCATGAAAAAAACCCAAAAACAACTCTGACATTATCTCTCATCCTCACCATTCCCATTTTAAGATATGGTTTGATAGTAATTTTTGTCAAGAGGAAACTTCTAAATAGAGCTGTGCAGAACTCACTGCCTGCGTTTACATGACTTTTACAAAACAAAATCTCAAGGTTTTATTCACAGACCCCTAGAATAATATTCAGATTGCCCAGGCTACTCATGCAAGGTGATCTGGAGCATCTCTCAGTCCAACAAACAAGGAGTCCTGTGGCACTTTTAAAGACTAACAGATTTATTTATCGCATGAGCTTTCATGGGAGAAAATGCTTTGAAGCATCTGACAAAATGGGATTTTCTCCCACGAAAGCTCATGCGATAAATAAATCTGTTAGTCTTTAAAAGTGCCACAGGACTCTGTTGTTTAACTTGGGTTAGTTCACCGGCATTAGCTAACTCAGCTTAAAATGACAGTGAAGATGATCTTCACTGCCAGGGGCAGCCTGTACCTGCTGTCAGTTGGGGAGAGGGGTGTAGAGTGACAGCAGCAGCTTCCACAGATGTTACTGAGCACACACAGTCAGTGGGAGCATGCCCACTGGAAGCCAAGCAGCAAACCTAGGTGGGGCACATAACCCTGCCCCCCCACCCCAGGCACTGCCTCTGTTTGCTGCTATTTTAATCCAAGACAGCTAATGTGGATTAGCTAATCCAAGTTAAGAATGCACCTTTGCAGTGTTGACATACCCTAAATAACAGTTTTCAGATTAAAAAGAAACAATGAAGAAAGGACAAGTCTAAAGTCCCGATGTGAGAGAACACATTGACTTGCTCTCTAGCATTCATCATCTGAAATGAAATAAAAAAGCCTGATGCACTATAAACTAGTAGGGCAACTCCTCTGAACTGGAAGATGCAAGGCACAGAAAGACACCTGTTGTAAATTACATATGATAGCTACGTATGCTAGAAAGGGTCAAGCTGTGCTCCCTATTCTTTGAGCCATCACAGCAGCACTTCCCTCTCTGGTGACCCTCTCCATTGGTGCATCTGGATCTTCCTGGACTGGGAGAATCAATCAGCAAGATTCAGTTGGAGGTGACCATTCTCCCAATCCAATTCCACAGAAAAATTCAAAAATACAACTTCAAAAGGTTGCAGGGGAGGGGACAGGATCATTTAATGGAAATATAACTAAATAAAGCTGAAGACAAAAATGACAACTCCAGCAGAGTCAAATATGAAGCACCCTAACTTCAGCCATCAGAATGCAACACCACCCACAGCCTCAGAAAAAACAATTCTGACATTGCTATCAAGGGCTATGTCTACACTGGCAAGATAGGTCGACTCAAGGAGGCTTAAGTCAACCTAACTTAGTCCCTGTCCACACCAGGCTTTCATTAAGTCAACTTAAGGGACTTCCTTAAGTCGACTTAATAACTACCACTGTTTAGGTCGACTTAACGACTAAGTTGATTTGTTAAGTCGAACTAAACCCAGTGTGGACACCCTAGGTTGGCTTAGTTCCCTAAGACGACCTAGGGCTGGGGACAGGGGAGCCATGGGGTCCCGAAAAGAAGGCAGCTGCAGCTGTGCTCTCCCTGGGACCTGGGTCCCAGTCAGAAGGAAGCCGCAGGCTGCACTCCCTTCTCTGGGACCTGAGCGGTTCTGGACAGAAGGGAGCCCCCGCTGTATGCGGTCAGTGGAGCGGCACTTCATTGACAGGGGAACCTCGGGGATCCCATCAGCTGGTACGCGGGGGAAGGTAGCTGCCTTCTCTGGCGCTTTGCTGACAAGCAGAGCCTCAGGGATCCCCTGTCAGCTGAAGCATGGGGGAAGGCAGCTACCTTCCCTGGTGCTCCACTGACAGGGCAACCTCAGGGTTCCCCGTTAGCAGAGCGCCGGTGGATCCCTTCTTGTCCGTATCCGTGCAGGTCCAGGGAGAAGAGAGCGGGGCTCCCCGCAGGAAGGGACCCATGGGTCCTTTCTTCTGGGACCGTGGCTCCCTTCTCAACAGGGAGCTGCAGCTATGTCCACACTTAAAAAAGTTAATTCGACTTGTTAAGTCGACTTAACAAGGTCAACTTAACACAGTTGCCTTAACTTTTTAGGTGCAGACATAGCCAAAGAGGCTGACAAAGGAGGTGCGGTAGTCATCATGAATAAATTGGATTATAAATGGGAGGCTAATAGAGAACTCTTCAACACCACATTCTACAAGTGACTACTCTCCGTTCCCACTAAGGAATACCAAAAGAAACTACATTGCCTACTCAGGAAATCCCTGAAGCTGCATAGGAACAAATCTACACAGACACATCCCTAGAGCCCTGACCGGGGTATTCTATCTGCTACCCAAGATCCATAAACCTGGAAATCCAGGTTTCCCCATCTTCTCAGGCACTGACACTCTTACAGCAGGATTGTCTGACTCTCTACTCAGGGCCTATACTACCAGCACTCCCAGTTATCATTGAGACACCACTGTCTTCCTGAGAAAAATCCAATCCATTGGTGATCTTCTAGAAAATACCATCCTGGCTACTATGGAAGTAGAAGCTCTTTCCACCAACATCCCACACAAAGATGGACCACAAGACATCAAGAACAGTATCCCAAATGATGACATGGCACACCTAGTGGCTTAACTTTGTGACTTGGTACAACCCCATAACCATTTCAGATTTGGAGATGATTTATACCTTAAAGTCAGTGGCGCTGCTATGGGTCCTGCATGGCCCTACAATATGCCAACATTTTTATGGCTGACATAGAACAATGCTTACTCAGCTCTTGTCCCCAAGTGTTATGCCTCTACTTATGCTACATTGATGATATTTTCACCATCTGGACCCACAGAGACCCTTGATGAATTCCACTTAGATTTCAACAATTTCCTCCCCCCACATGAACCACAGCCTGTACCAGTCCACATGGGAGATCCACTTCCTGGACACTATAGTACAACTAAGTGATGGCCACAGAAACACTACCCTATACTAGAAACCTACTGATTGCTGTACCTACCTACATGCCTCCAGCTTTCATCTGGGACACATCACACGATCCATTGTCAATAGCCAAGTCCTAAGATACAATGACATTTGCACTGATCCCTCACAAATAGACAAATAGCTTCAGGATCTCTATCAAGCCTTTTAAAACTACAATACTCACCTGGGGAAGTGAAAAAACAGATTGACAGAGCCAGACAGGTACCCAGAAGTCACCTACTACAGGACAGGCCCAACAAGGAAAACAACAGAAAGCCAGTGGCCATCACCTACAGCCCCCCAAGTAAAACCTGTCCAGCACATCATCAAAGATCTACAATATATCCTGGAACACAATCTCTCACTCTCAAAAGCCTGGGGTGGTAGACCAGTCTCGCCTACAGACAGCCCCCCCAAACTTAAGCAAATACTCACCGGCAACTGCACACCATACAACAGAAACACTAAGCCAGATACCTATCCCTGTAACAAACCACATTGTCAATTCTGCTCGCATATCTACTCAAGTGACGCCATCATAGGACTTATCCAGATCAGCCACTCCATCAAGGGTTCATTCACCTGCACATCTACCAATGTGATATATGTTGTCAGGTACCAACAATGTCCCTCTGCCATAGATATTGGCCAACTGAATTGTCTCTGCACAAAAGAATAAATGGACACAAATCATACACTGAGAATGGTAACATTTCAGTCTCCCTGGATATTCTGTAACAAACATGAAATTACAGTACTTCAGTAAAAATACTTCAAAAACAGACTTCAGCATGAAACTGCATAGCTGGAATTCACCTACAAACTTGATAACATCACATTGGTCCTGAATAGGGACTTAGAATGGCAAACTCACTACAAAAGATAATTTTTCCTCTTTTAACATTCTCACCTTCTCATCTATTGTTGTTAAATGTCCACAGCTACACTATTTGAATTAAAATAACTTGTTTGGTTTGCTGAAATGGACCAACAGACTACCGCTCTGGAACTGTTTGCATTGACCATATGACACCCTTCTCTGCATGTGTATATATACTTAACGTACTGCAGCTTCCATTTCATGCATCTGATGAAGTGGGATTATGCCCAGGAAAGCTCATGCAATAAATAAATTTGTTAGTGTTTAAAAGTGCCACAGGACTCCTTGTTTGTTTTAGTCACTTCTGTTGCTGTAGGAATGAAAACTTGGGCCAATGACATATGCTCAGCAGTCAAATCCAACTGGAGTTCTTTCCAGTTAATTTATAACCAAGGACAGTTGAATTGGTTATGATTTAACAAGTTTCATCTTAGAATTTTGAGAAGTAAGTTTTGGGCTCTTGAACATATTTTCTGAAAAGTGTTAGTACCTCTCCCTCCCAAATGCCCTGTTGTACTCCTATTCTTTGCTCTGCCTCACCTTGTGACTACAGCTAGGTATCTAACTCATTCTTGCAGCTGGATTTCTAACTTCATTTATTCTTTCCCAATATTTTGCTATTCCCCATACCTGATTCAAGTTCTCTTTTGCTTCCCAGCCAATATCTACAATGATATCACAAGGGTCTCAGAAGGTCTGATACCCTCTGGTTGGTCTGGGCAACTTTCTGCATTTGTCTCATCTTCTATGTCTCTCTAGCTTAGTCTCATACCCATTGTGTATTACCCAACATTCTGATGGACATCTGACCTCAGCACTATCTCTAGTACATTGTTTTGCAAGAACCAGTGTGTGGACTGGTGCTGTTCCCTGAGATCTCCCTGAAAGAGTTTAGGAAGGCAGCAAGCCAGTCTCCGGTATCTAAAAGGTTGTGAAACACTGCTCTAGTGTACAAGATTTGGCAGCAGTTGATCTGGGCCAACAGAGGAAGCAGCAGAAAATAGATAATGATGATTCCAAAACTAAAATCTTTACCAGACTGTAGGAGCATTGCCAGCTTCCATAACTGTCAGCAGCTCAGAGCTTTGAGTTTTCCCCTCTTCCTAGTTCCTGTCTTCTCTTCCTGAACTTGCTCCAGGACCTCCCATTTTCAGCCCTCCCATTCCCAAGATCCTAGCAGCTCTGGAAAGCAGTTAAGCAGACAGGGCTTAAAAGTTTAGTTTTGGTAAGTGCTTTTTAATGAAAAATTTAATCATGAGAAGATTAAAACTTTAATCACTAAGCAACTTTTGGAGACCCAGTCTATTCTGATGAAGGCTGTTAATAACTGTTGTTTCAGAGGTAAAATTCAAAAGACCAGTATGGTGTATTAGAGTTATGCCAAGCCCTGCCTATGTCTGAGTAGTGGAGTTGTTTGGTATTCTGTTTGAAAGGGAGAGGCGGCCAAAAACTTGAGTGAAATTTTTGTTTTTAATATCTTTACATATTGGGTAACTGGAGTGCAAGAATTTTATATGCTGGGCATTTCCCATAAATATGTATCTCTAAAAGAGAGAAGACAGAAAAAGACTTCACATTGTTTGGGTGAATGGATAGGGGTTAGGTGAAAAAGAACTGGGACTTTTCTTTTTAGTCTGTGTCCATCATTATTTACAATCTCACTAGATTAATAACTTTAATAAAAATGAGGTTATAACTATTTTTTTCTGACAGATGCTCACTATAGGCCTGCTCCAAAATGCAGGTTGGTGGGAAGATTCCATTGAGTTTTGGATTAGGCACTGTCTGTTGCAGAATTAATGTCACTGTAACCCACAGGTCAGTGTTTCTTGTGTTTCCCTCTTTGTGCTCAAACCACATAGGATGAGATACTGTTAAAGCTCTACGAGGATGAGTCTGGCTCTTTAGGTGCTTTTAACTCTGGAAGTCGCTAGCTCAGTCTCTGGTGTCAGCCTTGATGGCGACTGTCACACCATCACTATAGCATTAACCAACTGTACGCAGTATGGACAGTGGTCACGTAATCAAAACGTTTCATGCGCAAACACTGGGTGAGAACAGCAGTAACATGGAATGCTCCCTGTTGACTGTATGAAGAAAGCAAGTGTATTGAACATGGCTCAATGATTCTTGGGTTAAAGATTTATAATAACCATTTTTTTTTAAAATTTCCTTTACAAGTCCATTCCCAAGGGAAATTTAGTTGGGTGAGGGGTTGCACTTACTGTTGAGGAGACGGAAGTCTATGAACGGGTAGGAACCACGGCGCTCAGAGAGAACCCCTGTCTGACCTCTCACCCGTGCATCTCCTGCAAAATACAACCCCCCAGAGATGTTAGAAGGGGTGTCCACCCTTTCTTGTGTAATATTAACCAATCAAACTGATAGCATCATGATCTTCTCCCAGGAAAGACACACTTCAAATACCATTTCATGTGGCTTCCATGTGCAACTTGATAGTACAATATAGCTGAACTCCCTGATATGATCAGACTATCGCTGAAAAGGTGTATCCAACCTACTGAACAGCTGCTCATCCAGTGAATAGACTCACATCATTTCAGGAGCATTGCAGAAATCAAGTTTCTTACTGCAGGTGTCCCAATAGGATTATAATTGTTATTTCAATGCCGACAATGTGCTTGGTGTTGTACATGACTCAAAGTACAGGCTCCTGCCTTAAATGCCTTTCAGTCTAAACCACATAGACACAGGGAGACAGATGCCACAGCCTTTACCAGTATTACCGGTCCCATATATTTAAAAATCATTAGTCAGCCCCCCAAAATATAATTAAACTGGTTTAACTGTCATGATATTTAAAACATGATTCTTTTTATTTCCTTTCTTGATTTGAGCCTTTAGGTTATACTCAGGTGATGTTTCCAAATGCTTCTCTGCAACAATGAAAGTTAGAAACTTTCAGAAAAAAAGTAACCTGAGATTCTCAAAAAACAACATGATTCCAGGAGCTGGGGCTTTAAGAAAACATGACCAGATTTGGAATAAAATTGTGAGACTTGGTAACACTGCTTTCCTCGCATGGACTTGTACCTTATTTCCTGAAGTTGCACAACTGAAATTAATGGGACTATTTGAGGACTGAGTAAGGTACCATTACATTTGAGTAGGAGTAGTAGAATCTGTCCAAGAATAGATAGCTGTGTTGAAGACAATTAAATTCAGAGCAGCCCCTTCAGAGTTTTTATTTTTCTGTGAAATATACTGAAGACTATAAGGTAACTGTAAAAAGAATTGTTCTCTTTGCTCCTAATATTACTGTACTAACAAATAATCTGTTACAGAGCATTATGAAACAAACCAGAGGAATCCAGGGAAAGAGAATAGGAAAACATGTCTGAGGTTTAGTTAGCAAAGATGATGAACTGGATCAAAAGCGGCCATGAACTGGTGCTGAATGTGGCTGATTGCAGTGAGTCTTGTGACGAGCCCAAGAAGTTCATGTCATTTCCTTCCTCAGTTGCACTGCAAGACTCCCAAGTCAAGCTGTATCCACTTTTAGTTAGAAAAAAGAAGCACCGGAGAGTGCTTGAAACCATTATTTTCAAGGAGTATTAATGCAACTTTGAGGGAGGACAAGTGTTTGATGATTCAAATATGATCTCATCTGCCTTAAACTCGTGAATATAGTTAACCATGAGGTTGCCAACTGCCACCAACTGTCTCACCACCTCTTTTGAGGGAAGGTTACTGAGAATATGGTGTAGGCTAACTACAGCACCATCTGACTTCCTCCAGTTTTCGGGGGGGGATCTCTGATTGCAAAAGTACTTATGGTCTTCTCCATCCCTGTTAATTAAGTATAAGTACATTCAGCGGAAGTGTTGAAGAGTAGAGAGAAGGCTATCAATAAGCCAGGTATATGCAACAGACATACATTACAGAATATATAATGTTACGTTCTGGACTAAACAGTTCATGCACGTAAACATTTCAGTACGTGAAGTTTTCTGCACTGTAGTGTATGCCACTCCAGTTACTTAGCTGTCAAGTAGCAGTTTTTCAATCAAGGATCTCAAAGTGCTGTACAAAGGAAACTAACTATCATGTTACCCCATGTGGAGTTTGCCAGCTAAAGTAGACTAGACTGGACTAGAGCCCTGCAATCTGACCTGAACCCGAAATAAATATCGGATTGGGGTTGAGTCAGAAAACAACTACATCATCTCCGACACAGGGTTGGGTGGGCTCCGGTGACCTTCTCTTGCCTGTGTGATTGGCCTGGCAGTATCTGCAGGCTCCACTCTTGGCAGCTACGGTATTATGTGTGCTGCAGGGTAAGCGTGCCAAGAGATCACAACACCCCTCTCTCCAGAGCACATAAACACTGCAGGAGGCAGAGGTAGAGGCTCTGACTCAGGTTAAGCAGGAGTGGTTGGAGCTGGGTCAGGTCAGGACAATGACTCAATCCTCCCGGGCTCAGGTCTGGTTTGGGTTTCAGCCAGGTTTAAAAATTAGGGCTGATTAGTTCTCCACTCTGGAACAGCCTCAGGGGCTGTATTGCAGTGCACTAAAATGTTTATGTGGCTAAAGAGAGCAATGCAAAAAAATGTTGACTTTTGAATGGTGAGCACTTTCTCTGAGAGAATAGAAGCTCTTATGTTCATATATGTAAAATACAAAAACCAGAAGAGAGGAAAGGAGTGAATGGCAATAGGGGTAAATGTGCTGGAAGGCTTGTCAAGCACTCTTTTCATTTGGAGAAATGGAGAGTTCAGACTTAGGCGACTGTCAGCAAGAGCCATCAACCTGTTTCAGCCAATAGTTTTTGTGGGTAAAATGAGAGATAAACCTCAATCACTGGCACCACAGGAGCCTAATGGAAAAATATGGAACAAAAAGCAGCAGGAAAGCCTAAGGCAAATAGTTCCAAGGACAACATAGGGACTTGTATAGAAATACTATTATTAACATTAACAAAAAGCAGACAAGAATCCATCCTGGAGAATCTATGGCCAGGTCTACACTGGTGATGAAATTCGGCAGCAGTTGAGGGGAGCATAACTCCCGTTGACTTCCTAACTCCCCTTCAGCGCAGCATCTTCACTGCACTGCGCTGACAGGAAATGCATTCCCATTGATTCAGTGCTACATCACTTGAGGGGAGGGGATGGTTTTCTTAAGATGATCTCCAGTTTGACTTAGAAGGTCTTTACTGACCGCTAAGTCGATCTGGAAAGATGGATTTGACAGTGGCAAATTTGTGCCGTCAGTGAAGACGTGCCCTATGTCTCTAAAGGAAGTAGTAGATGCCACTCCACTGGATAACTTGCTTGAGTTATATCACAACAAGAGCTTGAAATATTTACAAGAGGCTCCCACTGGCTAGAGACTGATGCCAGATCTACCCTGGTGGCAAAATTCAGCAGCAGTCAATGGAAGTTGGGCAAAATGCACAGAGTAGCTTGTGTAACTCCTGTCAACTTCATAACTCCCCCTTAGCGTGCCATCTTTGCTGGGCTGATGGGAAATGCGGTCCCATAGATACAGCACTATACCACTTGAGGGGGTGGTTTTATTAAGTTGATTTCCAGTGAACGTATCTTCACTGATTGCTCAGTTGATCTGGAAAAATTGATCTGATGGTGGCGACTTTGCCACTGTCAGTATCGACATAGCCTGATAAGGAAAATCGGGAGGAAGAGGAGCATTGCCAATGTCCAGAAGCAATATTCTGGTGAGAAGTTCTCACTTTCCTTTCCTCAGCTACTAAGAACAGGAATA
Organism: Pelusios castaneus; assembly: GCA_007922175.1. NCBI lineage: Eukaryota > Metazoa > Chordata > Testudines > Pelomedusidae > Pelusios > Pelusios castaneus. The sequence continues at coordinate 2,360,060 of ML685875.1, read as the reverse complement.
ATGAGGAGATACTAGGCTACTTCCCCTACTCCCTCTTTGAGTCTCCACCTTTATATCATCCTCAGGCTGAGAAATGTATTGTTTCACTTTTCTCCGGCAGCTGCAAGGAGCTTTTCTGTTTCTTAGCCCCTTGCAGAAACTCTAAGATACTGCACCTGTGTAGGGGAGGTGCATGTGTTTGCTACGCTACCCTTACGTCTGCCTCTCTTTTGGATGGTCCTTGGTGTTTTATAATTCCATTTCCTGCCTCTGAGTCTGCTCAGAACTTGCCCATGCAGCAGCACCGTGCAAACTGACATGGTCTTTCAGATTTCACTGCTGTTTACAGAGTTCTGAACAGCAGCAGTGTGATTGGCCTGAGGTTAATCATTCTGCTGCCATTCAGTTAAGCCATGAGCAGTAAAGGAGGCCCCAGAACTCTGTAGACTTAAGAAAACAACATTGCAGTGGTTTGCATTCTGTTCATATCATTTCATTCCAACAACAAGGGTGAGGAACTTCCCACCTACGGGAATAGCTTTCAAGCAGATGCATTATGTGGATTTTATGCCTGCCTCAAAGCACCCGACGTTGACCACTGGTGGATGCTAAATCAGATGCTCTTGCCTAGTGGGTAATTCTTGTGTTTCTAAAAATGTAGAAGTTATTTAGACATAGGAGACAGTAATTCTGCCACTGGACTAAGAAAGTATTATTAGTGCCACAGCTGTCGTAATCCAGTGGAGTCTGATCAGAAGATACAACATTTACACACTTTCTCACACCTGAACTGAAATCTAGACAAAATGTTCAGGTCTTAAAAAAAAAAAAGTCTAACGTCAAAAGCTGTAATAATAGTAATAATAATAGTTACATTGTGCTCTTAGCATCGTGTAGTGGGTTGCGTTACCATGGTAACTTTGCAGATAATGTCTTCCTGCTGTAGCAAAAAAATTATAAATTGTACCATTAAGAGAAGCACTTCATTAGTTAGTTAAATGCTGCTTCTTGACATCTACTTACTTACCTTTATAAAGAGCATTGATGAAACAGATTATGTGCATAGTTAATAAAAATGCATAACACTTATATAGCACTGTATTTTTCAAAGTGCCAAGCAAACAGTTCGCAAAACATTCCAGTTAGATGGTTAAATTTAATTGGCCATGTGATGATTTGGAGGACCTGTCTATGTACAATTTTAAGTTTTTGTTTGCTATTATGAACTTTCTGTATGTTTATGTCCTAATGGTAATCGTTACAGTATTTTGTATCATTCTTGTGTCAAAGAGTGTGAGAGTGTGCCTGTCTGCTGGATGTCATTAAGGACCATCAGCAACTGAATAAGCCTTACCCTAGCAGAACAATGGGGTGGCTGCAAGGAAGGTAAGTCATTTCTTGTCACAGAAATAAAGAATGGCAAAAATAAAAGAAGTCGCACAAAGAACCAGGTTGTGTGCAGTGGCTTTTAAAAACCAAAGATGAGGAAGGTCAAAAACAAAAGAAGTGAGAGGAAACTCCATGATATGGAAGGGAAGAGATGTGAGATGGAGGAGTGAGATCCTGGTGAGAGGACCTGAAATCCTGAGAGGACAATGACCAAATTCCAAAAGAAGACTCCTGAGTAGTGGTGAAAATGAGAAAGGGAATTACATACAGACATTTCATATTGTGCATGGATCTGCATCTCTCGTGCATTTGTGAAACCCAGCACTATTGAGACATCTCTCTGCAAGGTCTGTGCCTTGTTTGCTTCAACTATCAAGAATCCCTGCCAGGTTAAACTATAAACCAGAGTACCGACACTAGTGGAGCGCTAGGGAGGATGTGCTTAATCTACTTGAGAGCTTTGTGAGGTTTAGGACTGCTGGGCTATGGGGAGTTCCCTAAGAGTTGCATCAGATGGCAGCCTGTGCACAGGAAGTACAATTGAGGCCAAAGAAAGAGACAGTGTCTGGAACCTTCCCAGACTCAGGGGAGCTTAAAAGCACATGGATCCAGCAGTGTGATTGGCCTGAGGTTAATCATTCTGCTGCCATTCAGTTAAGCCATGAGCAGTCCATACACAGCAGCCCTGTGAACATCCAACATGGGAGAGCTATACCCCCAGGTTTGTGAAACCCCCATTTTGCATACGGGGAAACCAAAGCACAAAGATTATGTGATTTGTCCAAGACCACCATAGGCTATGTCTACACTCAGAAAGTTAGGTCAACTTTCTTAAGTCGACTTTGTAAAGTCGACTTTAAGTCGACCTTATTAAGTCGACTTAGAGAGTCTACACAAGACTCACTGGCTATGTCTACACTTGTTAATTTAAGTTGACTTAGCAAAGATGTTAGAAGTTAGAACTTAGAAGTTAGAACTTAGAAGCTGCTCGC
>ML685875.1:2283004-2324682 GCA_007922175.1 Pelusios castaneus | reverse complement strand
GCAAGCTTAAGTCGACTTAATTTACAAGTGTAGACGCAGCCATACAGCTTAAGGTCCTGCTCTAGCTTCTGTGGGGACTGAAGATTTGGTTAAATGTTTTAAAGGGTTATCGGACATGAAATTGTCTCTCGTGTTGAAATAGCACATAGGAAAATGATAGGTAGATCCTTTTCCATAGTATTTAACAGGAATTTATTTTCTACATGGTGCCCAAGACCCAGAGTTCTCTGACTGCTTGTTCCATGCCACCGGACTGCATATATCCAGACTCTTCCATTCTTAACTCAGGAAAACCATAATATTATAAAAGTGTATGTCACTGTAAAACTATGTGTAAACTTTAGTAATTAAACTAAAGCCATAGCAACCAAACAAATATTAACACCATACAACTACACTTTGTGAAGTCAAAACTAGGAAGTTGATTGTAACCAGGGGAATTGTACTATGGTTTAATTCACTGAGCTATGTAGTCTGATGCCAGTCTCTGCATATTTACTAACCTGTAGTTTTACTGGAAATCAGTAACTATTTTCAATCTGAGTTATAAGAGACATAAAATGCCAGACTATCACAGTTATGTGCAACCAAAAAGTGAAGAGGAATTACACTTTGTGAAAATGTTATGGCCTGTGTTATACAGGAGGTCAGACCAGATGATCATTATGACCCTCCAGTAGCCTTAAAATCTATGACGGAGTGATATATAAAGTACTGATAGGAGAATTTCAACAGGTTTGCACACTTCTCCAAACTCAGCTAAACTATGATGATATGAAATCAGTCCCCTGTGAGATTTATGGCGCTTCCAGGTTCTGAGCAGGCCAGTCACAGCCAAGGCTCATTCCAACAGTAAACCAGAGAGAGGAAAAACAAACGAACAAACAAAACCCCATGCTTGATATTTCAGATGTTTTTTCATTTTTGTTTTGATCTGAGTTGATTTGTTTCGTATGGCTAACTGGAGAGATCTGTGTTCACTTACCCTTTATTGCATTTTCATATATATCTCAAGATCTGTTCGTTCGTTTGATGTAGTGCCAAAACCTTGCTTTCATAGGTGGAAGTATGGGTTTGTTTTTGTTTTTTAATTTTCTGCCCTGGAGCAGGTGAATGGGAAGGCAAAATTTTTAATCTCTGTAAATGGCAAAAGAAAGAATCCACTGCTGACTGGGTCCAGAATCCTGTAAGAATGGGAAATCTTGTGATATTTTAGTTCTGCTTCTTGTTGTAAAATATGGAATTTAAACAGATTCTCACATAATTAAATTAATTCGCTATAGGCCAGTAACAAAATTACTCTTTTATTAAGACACTTTTCTACAGAGTTCACAGACCTAAAATGGCTGCTGTCATTCCATACATCTAGGGCAGAGCTAAGGGGACGATTCATTCTTGTTGAGCGGGCAGGCTATATACCACCTACGTCTATGTAAGACCTCAGGATGGTGTTGAATTAGGTCTTGTGCACAAGTCTTTGTGCAGGCATTCTGCGTAGGGGTCAAATTTCACCCCCAAAATGTACAGCAGACTTGGTCAAAACCAGGAGTTTCAGGGAAATTAGAAACAGTTAACTTTTTTGAACCTCAAAAAACAACCCCCCCCAAACAAAAAAAAAAAAACCCCAAGCAAACCCAAGACAAAAAATAACCTTGAGTTCAGTCTGATATATGACACATTGGTCCAAGGTTTAGGTTAGTTATTAATTTTATTTAAATCAGTTCACCTATTTGTAATCTTCATTCTTTATATCTAAAACTCAGATTTTCCTTTATGAAGTCTAATCCCAGCACGTAGTTTTCTTTGGAATCCCCAGTACCCCTCATTAAAAAGTATGCTGTTCCTGTTACATATATATGATTTTTAAAATGATTATATGATTTTCTAGAGAGTTCTAGAGAACTAAAACAATGGATCTCTGTACACTTCTGGACCATGGGTGTATTTGAAATCCAAACCTGCATTTGGATCTCAATTTTGCAAATAACCTGCATCATTAAAATGGGCTGAATCAAATTCCTGGATCTGAACTCACCCAGACTTTTTGAGACTGAGTTGCCAAAATAGTATGGTTTAAAATAACACCACCGTGCTACTCTTACCACCTGTTGTTACTAGCATCTCTTATTTTGCATTATATTGTGCCTTCAATGATGTTGATTTTTTTCTGTACCAAAGTGAATGTATGAAAGTTTTCAACTCATGAATATGTTTATAATAGGATTCCTCCCTTTCCTCCAGAGTCACAGATTAGAACTATTGATTAAGGAATGAGGCAAAATGTATTTCAAAGGCTGAGTGGTAGCAGTTGTGACGAAGATAGCTTGAAATTGTTATGCCTTGGTTTTTTTGTGATTTGCATCTTTATGTTCCTAAGACTTCTGCCTCTCTGTGGGGACAGCAGCCATTTTATTCTCAGTACTGCTGCAGCCTGTAGAGACGTATGTACTGTGTTCTCTCCCACCCAGAGACTTTATTTTTGTTCATTCTTGTTTTTTACCTTAATCTAAAATACATCATTTGCTCACTCTTTGTGAGTGGAAGTATAACAGTGCTGCAAATGAATATGTATCTAATATGATGGTCTTCTAAATCTTTAAGACTAAACGGCAACAATTCTTTCAAAGGTTAGAGTGGAAAATGTTCTAGCTGTGGATTTATCCTAATGTGTGACTGAAAAGAAAGCTCTTTTACCTCTTGCCAATTGGAAGTTTATTAAGAACTTGCCTTTGTGGCCCAAGAACTTCCTAATGCCAGCTGACAAAGGGATACAGGTTTAATCTGATTCTGCTATGCACATTCTTGTTCACCAAAGAATGTCATTTGAGGTCTCAAATGAAAGTGGTCATATTGGTTATTAATATCATTATGAGATATAGCCAGATACTAGGAAGGAGTTATGGATACACATTGAAAATATGTTCTGAGAGTCTATATCAAGGTATACGTTATTAGCAGAGGTTAGAAAAACAGGTTTTCTATTAAACAAGAGATGTTTATTCATCTCTACAGCAGCATGTAAATTAAGCATTGTAAACCAATGGAATGGATGCTCATTTACATACAAAGTCAAATCATAACAAAGATGTAAAGTCAAAAGGGAGCAGCACACAGGAAAAACAAACTATGGGTGATTATCCTATCTGTGAGCAACGTAGGGTGAACTTAGGTGAGTGAACTGTGGGTGTAACAGTGAGTGAACATAGGGTGTACACCTCCAAGGCAAAGAAGACACATTTCATCTTGCACCCAGGAAGTAAATGGAAGCACATTTGCATTCAGGAAAACATGATCACAACCCTTGCTTGAAAACATTTGGTGACAAAAACCATTTTTAAACATGAGGTTAGCCCGTTAGTTTGGGCTCTAGAAAAGCCTGTTACAATTTTGTTTTATATATAGCCATTTGTTTCCAACTATCACTTGACTCTTAAATTTTTTGACAAACTTGTTCTTGTTTTCACTGTAGGTAAATCTCAGTGCTGTGATATTAAGCAAAGTGGGGTCCTGAACTGAATCTTGCAAGCTGTTGTATAGATTGTTCCCCTGGGAATAGGAGACTTGACAATTCTGTGAGTAGCCAGTGGAAGGGGCTGGAAGTCACAGGGAAACATTTCAAAGGGAGTCAGGAGTGGAGTGTGCCTTTTGTAAGCCTGCAATGCAAAGTAAGGGCACGTATACCTTAGAGGACAGTGTTTGTGCGGCTAGAAGGCTGGTGATGTCAGGGTAAGCACAAGCAAGACTCCCTCGTGCTGGAAGCGGGAGAAAACAAGGTGGCTCAAGGTTCTGCCCCACAACCCTTACAGCTTTCAGTCTCTCTTCTGTTCATCATCTGCCTATCGTGTCCACACACACACAAGTGTTACAAATGAGGTGTGCTGTGTATTTAAGAATGCCTTCCTATTCTGGTGTACACGTTCTAAGTTGCAGTGTTACGATTGCAATAGCAATTGTGGTATGCCGTGAGAGGAAAGCCAATCAGGACTTGTCCCATCCCACCTAATAGCTCAGGATCTTAATTAGATTAATCATCATCACAGTTCTCCTCCCTCTGCCTGCTCTAAAGATGGCAAAGTTCTTCAAAAGAACAATTCATGGATGATTAAAAGCTCTCAGAGCCTACATTCTGCCTCTATTGAAGCAGAAAGGAAATGCTGGATAAGTACACCCCATTTGTGATCACAAATAGCATCAGATTTTCTCATTTTCTTGAAGCCTTCATTTTTTATAATTTTCTTGTCATAAATTGTTTATTTCAGATACATGCATTGCTGAACATAACCTTGCTAATCTGCCCCTGCCACCTTCTTCTGTGCGTCAGATAAGAAGCAAAAGACAATTTTTTCCCCCATTTCTGTATAAATGGTTCATGTGACTGATGTGAACTTTTCACTAATGGGATTTCCTGTGTGTGTTCAGAGTAGCCAATTATTAGATATAACAAACTCTGGTGCACAGCACACATATAAACTGACTGATTTGCCAAACCAGAACAACATTCACCACACTGAGCTTCTGCTTGTGCGAGGGGTCACTCTCGATAGTGAATGCATTTCAGATTTCTAAATACCCAGCATACCTGGACTTGAAAGTGCTTTTTGTTTGAAGCATTTCACTGAATAGAAAATTATCTATGAAGTCAAATAGATTGCGTCTCCCAAATCTGTTCACTTTCAGGCTTTATACATTACATAGAGTATGATGGGACTTTACAATTTGTACTCTTTACTTCCTTTCTGAAATTTAGAGTAAATTGAATCCCATGCAATCAACAAGAGACATTATTGATTTGGGCTGTGAAGAACTATCTTGCTCAAGAACAAAGTAGAGTAGAGGTCCCGGGGACTGTAGGTGCTACCAAGTTGAAGAGAGGCGGGTGAAAAATAGCAACAAATAATTGGCTGAAAATGTTTTGTTTTGTTTTAAACATTTTAGGCATCTGACTTGTTTGGCAATGGCCTGAATCAGAGCTCCCACAGAGAGAGTAGGTGGCTTTTTTGAGCAATGCAATGGCAGGCTGAGTTCAAGTTTAGCTCCATCCTGTTCTGCAGCTCCACTGCTATTTTAGTGCTGGGCTTTTAGGCTCATCCGCAGCAGGAATCATCATCTGTGCCAAATCATGTTGACTCGTGTGGTGTTTTTGAAACAATTGACAAATATCCACTGAGGAGGAGACTCAGACCGTCAAAACCATTAAAAAGAAAATCAAGAGTCCTGGTTCATGTTTGGGTAGAAAGTAGAGATGTAGGGGAGAAATGGCGCAAAAAGGGCATAGGAGAACGCCTTCAGGCATTCTGAGGGGGAGTACACATTAGGGTACAGGATCTACTTCCTCCCTCTCCCTTTTGAGACTGTACCAGCTTAGCGCTCTCACCTGGTATGCAGCATGGCAGATATTCACAGAAATCCTAGATGCGTGCAATCATTGCACACAATGCTGGGTTTGTGGCTGCCTGGGCAGAAGGATACAGGATAAAGGATGGTGTCATTCAACCTCTCCTCCTTGCAAACCCGTGCTGGCCACAACGGTCTGTTGCCAGGTCAACAAAAGTGGCTGATTTGAGACTTAAATTATTGTGGTATCTAGCTGCTGAGGTTGGATTTCACCAAGCCTGTTCTTTGCCCTCTTGTCAGTCATTCAGGACCAATTCCTGTTCTCCATTACACTCGTGTAAAATGTAACCTAATTCCACTGAGTATAGGGTAGCTCAGATTCAGACCAGGGCAGAAGAATTTGGTCCTCAGTCTTTCCATTTCATAACTTTTCCAGTGCTGATTCTCTGACTGCACACTTACTCTGGAATAGATTCGTCTCAGATCCCACATACAATTTCTTTTTCTGCGCAGTTACAAAATATATAACCTTGAAAGCCTCACAAAGTCTACACTTCAAAGGCATTTCGTAACTGTTTACCTCTTGGAGTGAACATTTTGTACAGTATCTTCAAGATCCACTAAAACCGTTGTTCTTCTCAAAGTTCTTAGATAGTTTCCCCCAAGAGATTCCTATTCCCTCAGAGGGAGGAAAAAGGAATAATTTTTACTCATTTAATTAAAAGCTGATTGTTAACAGATTTTTTTTTAAAAAGATCTTCCCTTTTCTTTTTACTCCTGAAGGGCAGTTTGCATTCCTGCTTATTTCAAAGGAATGCTTGCAATTTTGTGGTATTATGCAAACCCCAATTAGTGATCCACAAGGTGTTTTGAAAAACAGAGCCTAATGTGTTACAGACGGTTGGTGGCTGACTTCCAGCAGCCTGAAAAATGCCTGTCCAGAAAGAAAGTTTGGGAATTAAGTAACTTCAGTTTTAGTGGGAGTGGGAAATGCTGATAGAAACAAAAATTCTCTAACAGTTAATAAAGCTTTTTAATTTTATTAGATGTTGAATTATATTCTCTTACAAATACATACAGCAGCTGAGTAGGTCTTTATTTCCTTTAGTCTTTTCTTAAGACCAAGTCTTACAGATACTTACTAGTAAGTGAAGTGCTGACTACTAGATATAGTCTCAGTGGCTAGAAAACCATTTCAAAATATTTCATTGACTACATTTATTTATTCATTAAGATTTATATAGAAAGCTCTTTGGGAGAGTGGCCATCTTTTTGTTCTGTTTGTACAGAACGTGGACCAGTCACGATCCTGGTCTATGACGGGGTTTCCTTGCTACTACTACAGTACAAATAAATCATAATAATTTTAAAATGACATTCCTACAATTCAGTCATACTATTTTCTATATTCCTTAGCCTCTCTTAGGATAGCTCACCAAAAGGGGAAAAAAGTTTATTAAAGTCTGAAAACATTTGAAATAACAATGTTTATGTACACAAATGACAATGGTGAGGGTATTGGTAGAGTGAGTTGGAAACTTTTTGTCAAAACATTTCCTTTCTCAACCAAAAATGCAGTTTTTTGTCTAAATTGAAACTTTCAACAAAGCAAGTTTATTTTAACACACATTCCTATGTGAGTTGCGGGGAAATATTTCAAAATGAAAAACTTAGTTTTGGAGAATTCTGAAATTTTGTTTGAACTTTTAATATTTTTAATTTTTGTTATATTGTATATACTGTCATAATATGTCAGTAGTAATAGAGCCAAACTGGTTTGTTTGTTTGTTTTTAAACAATACAGATAGGACACACTTTAATCTAAAAGAGAAGATACGATGTTTCAGCCAGTCCTAAGTAGCAGCTACCCATAGTCATTTTAAAAATAAAGTAAAATATAATATGTAAGTATTACATTATGTTTTATTATGACATGGCAGCAGCAATAGTACATATATTTATTTTTGGATGTGTAATGACCTATATTTCATACTCTTCAAAAAAAGATCCTCCCTCCAAAGGAGAAAAAACCATCAATTATTCTCACTTTATTACTAATCCCATTATAATGAATTCTAGTGTCTCCAGCCAGTATTTAAAAAAAAAAAATATTTCACTGCAGACAAGCTCTTGACTCCAACAAGTGTGCTGGAAAAATGCTTGCTGGGCCTTCAGAGTGTGAACCCTTTCCCTACTAGGCCATACCTGTTTCCAGTAAAAATAGGTGACTCTCAGAGGGCTTGGCAGGGTTGACTGAAGCAAATATGCAGATCTCTGCAAAGTCAGTTACTGGGAGGTCCTCTGTGGCTGCAAGTATGGCAGTATTATCCAACCTGGACCAGAGGCTTTGAACTTTCTGAGGGTCCAATTCTCTCTCTAATACATTTTTAAGCTCCTCAGATCTATCTTCCTTTCCCCACAAATCTCTAATAGTCCCTTAGTTCCCCTTGAAACTCCAAGAGGCCTTGGCTGGCTCATTTCATCTATCTGATTCATTTCTCTCCCTTTGAACCTTGTTATCAGGGAGTGGAGCAGAGCTGTTCTTACTGAGAAGAGGGAAAAATACACCACCTTGTTGGCGTTTGGGTAGAGCGACAAAAGGGTGGGAGAGGACTTTACCTAATCCAAATTTGTGAGGCTCTGATTTTTGTCAAAGCAAAGATGAAGGGACCAGTGGCCACCGAGGTGCTTATTTTTTCTGATCCCAGTGCTCCAGATTTTGCGTAGCTTTAATCTCTTAACTGTGTATTGCTGAACCGTAGATCAATAATCTAGATTTGCTCTTAATTAGTATCCGATTAGTTGAATCAGACAAGTTTGTGGGCATATGGACGGGAGTTTTGAGGGCAAGAGCCAGTCAGATTTATGCTAACCAAGATGAGCTTAGGAGTGAAAGGAGGGAGGATATGTTTCTTCCCTATAAAAATAATAATAATAATCACTTGAGAGTGTTCTTTTCTAATTTAGAGATAATCATATTCAGGTGAAGAATCTCTGAGGCCATAGAAACACATTAACCTCAGAGTTTATGTAGACCAGATTATTGAAACTGCCGCAAAACAAGAAGCAACCCTCAAGTTAATAAGTATTGTTTCTTCAGCAACATGATGAGGAGTGTGTGTGTGTGTGTGTTTGTTTTACATAACTAATCTTAACATTTTCTGGATATAACATTTCACTCCTAGATTTGCTGTCATATTTGCAGAAGAGAATTAAAAATAACAACTGAAAATAAAACCCCTTCTTTGTTTCACTGCTCTAAAACATGCTGGAGGAGGAGTCATTGCTGTAGCTGAGAGCCTTTGAACCACAAGGTTGGCTTTATGGTTTGTAGGGCCTCATGCTGCCAAATTGGGGTCAGATGGTAAGTTTTTTCCCTTCTGGTGCAATTAGCAAAGTGGGAGACTGGGCAGGTCTGTGGGCTGCTGACTCAGTAAAAGACTGTGGGGCCCCACACAGTGTCTTGTCTTGGCTGAACTATAGGTTAGTGTTTCTAACTCACCATTAGTTTCAATACCCTATAGATCTTTTCAAGTTGCCACCCAACTTCCATTATAAAACAGCTTTTTTCGTGTGGGGGGGAGGAAGAAGATACATATTTGTGCTGCCAGAAGGAAAGGCTGGCAGGCATCAGTATTGGTTATATCAGATGAATACGACAAGTGAAAAGAGACTGTGAGGCCAATGCTGCTCTCCGTGACACTGGTGTACATTGGGAGTCTCTTCACTGACACTGACTCAGGATTTACACTATTGTAACTGACAACAGAATCTGGCTGTATGCCTTCAGATTATACTCCAACCAATCAGAACGCTCTCTAAATCCACACAGTTTCAAATGAGAGATCTGCAAATAAAATTTTTACCCTCTCCCCTATCTACACTGCAAGAAGCTCTGGACCTAAATAAAGCATATTTAGGCATGGGCTCTCTTTCAAACTCCTGTTAGCTCTTGGAAAGGTGCCACTGCAGCACAAATCTCTGCTGCCTAAAGCTGGCTGAATCCTGCTGCACAGAGAGAAGGTCTACATCTGCACAGAAAGGAAGAATGTGCCTTTTGATCCCATGTTCGCGGATCTGACTAATACTGTATAATTATATTATAGCTCTGTTCAGGAGCTTGAGCCAGGAGCATAGGTCTGCTTTCAATCTGAGCACCTCCCTCCTCCTCCCCCCACAACCCCAGCCCAGGAAACCAAACACTACCACACAACGAGAAGGCAGCAGCAGACCACCGCTGATCCAATGCACAGATCACCTGTGACACGTCAACACTGCGAGCTCCAAACATCTTCAAAGAGCAGCTCATGCATAATTCATGATTCCTTAAAGTGGTTTATTATATGCCGATGGCTGACTCTCCAGGCTCATTTCTGATCTGCTGCACATCAGTGTCTAACAGCTTTAAACCCCAGTTGACTACCTCTTTGTGTTAACCACTGAATTGCCTCAAAAGTCTTCGCATTTCATTCCCTCTGCTTTTGGAAATTCATCCAGACTGGCACTAGCTAAAAAGCAAACGGATGAGGGACTGTTTCCCCCATCTTCTTTAACAAACCAGCAAAGAAGACTTACTGCACAGGTTTCCTCCTTCCCCCCTCGCCTTTCCTGAATCTGTTTTCCAGCAACGGAGGCTGCTCATTGAAAGTAAGGTGTTTTGGCAAGAGCTAGTAGGTTACACTTTTAGAATCTGCCATTGAAGATTTAGGATAATCACTGACTATACTTCAATCAGTACAAAGTAGCAGCCCGCATGACTTTCTGTCTTTCTCAACTAGCTTCCAGCTGTGGCACTCTTCACCACCATGAGGACAGGAAGATGTTAGGGATCTGATTTCTAAATGGAACTTAGTGGGAGCCTTTGTTCATAATTTCTCCCCTAATTTCTCAGTTTATAGAAACATTTGTAACAAAAGAAAATGGTATTTCCCCCTGGTTCCAGAGTAACTTTTGCCTCCGCTGCTTCTCACCCTTCATTATTATCAAACATGAATTCTGCATAGGAAACAGCTTTTATCACCCATTCTTAGTAAAAAGCTGCTCCCCACAAAGGCCAGAAACTCCCTTCTTTTGTATGCTGATGTCCTCTACATACCCATAACCCTCCAGAGTTTTTCGATCGTTGGTCTAACTTTCATTTTAGATTCCTCATGTCAGGGACCTTGATCCTGATTCTCCTCACTCATTCGTTTTACATTGCTAACCACTGAATTAAGCCATTCTTTCCCATAGAGTGACCCAAGTACAGGGTGGGGGGTGGAATGCCTCCTTCCATCTAGCCATAAAGCAAAGGAGGCCGCTGTACCTCTGAGACTGAGAATCTACGGTGTAATTTGACTGGCTTCAGTAGCATTCCTGCTGATTTTTACTGGACTCAAGCCCAATGTGTTAATGAGATTTGCCTGGAAAGTCTTGTACACACCTAGGCTATGTCTACACTTGTTAAGTCGACTTAACAAAAAAGTCAACCTTGTTAAGTCAACTTAGTGCGTCTACATGAGATATTTAGGTCGACAAAGTCAACCTTGTAAAGTCGACTTAGAGTGTCTACATTAGACGCTCAAGGGGACAAGGGGAGCCACTGCTCCCCAGGACAAGGGAGCCGCAGTTTCCCCCAGGGACAAGGCAGCCACGGGTGGCTGCCTCTCTCCGGGGACAAAGCAGCCACGGGCAGCTCCCTTGTCCTTAGGGAGAGCCCCGGCTCCCTGCTTGCAGGGGAGCCAGGGCTCCTGGGAAGAAGGGAGCCGCTGTGGGGTTCCCCGACCCGGGCTGCAGCGGTGAGTGAAACCCCCGCCGCCCCTAATAACACCTATAACGAGGTGTTATTAGGTCGACATAAGCTTTTATTAAGTCGACTTAAGGAAGCCCTTAAGTCGACTTAATAAAAGCCCAGTGTGGACGTGGCTTTGTTTAGGTTGACTTAAGCCTCCTTAAGTCGACCTAAACTGCCAGTGTAGACGTACCCCTCTGGCACTACATAAATAATAATGATTAAGAAACCTTCCCTTTCTTGTTTCAGTACTGTTTACTTTCCCTGGCTCCTCTTTCTCTCATTTGGTTAACTTGCTTTTGGCCATCTTTAACTAATTCTGAAGCTTTCTTTCCATTGTCGCTATAATTTCCTATGGATTTGTTTATCTTTCTCCTCTACGCAGGTTTGGAGTTTTTTGTTTTTGTTTGCAAACCCATCTATCTGGCATTCATATTTTCTAGTACTTGTGTCTTTTGACTTTCATACTGCTTCCTATTATTTGGTCTCTGTTCCTTCCACTTCTGTCTCTGAGTGTGGTTCAAAAACTCCTGCTTTGTTTTTCAGCCTTATTGGACCCATAGTAAATAGAACAGCTTGGGGTTTTCTCCCTCTGCTTACCCACAAGTGGCTGAGGGCCTTGTTCTGAAAAATTGCTTCCATGGGAAGTTTGACACTGCTTGTCAGTGATTGTATTGAGGTAGAGGAGATTGTAACACATTCAAAGAGCAGGAAAACTGCTTCCCATAGTTCTGCAAGTGGGAGGCTCCCTTTTGAGTCACCCAGAGGAGCCGTTGCCTATAGGCCATAAGGATAATGGTTTAAGTGTTGGCTCCAGTAATGTGCAAGATGCACTCTCATTGGCTATGTCTACACTTGCTAATTTTAGTTAGTTCAAATTAGCTTAATTCGAACTATAATGGCCACACTGGACCATTAGTTCGAACTAAGCAAGCACTTGCTTAGTTCGAATTAGCGATCCTCATTCATTTCAATGGCCGTCTAATTCGAGCTAAGAAATTAGTTTGAATTAACATGGCAACATTGGTTAATTCGAACTAGTTAGTTTGAATTAACCCCTTAGTTCGAATACCCTATTCAAACTTATTAGTTCGAATTAAGGAAGCCCTTAAGGAAGCCTAGTGTAGCCATGGCTTTAGTTAGTTCGAATTAAGCCTCCTTAATTGTGTCCAGTTAGTTAAATCCACTTTACTGTCACAGCATCATTTGGCAGTTCCAACAGGGTTGATACTAGCGCTGCCAAGAAAGCCAAGAAATTTAGTTTCTTTTCCATAATCTTTCCTGTGAACTTTCTCAGGGAGTGAAATTGGATACCGATCCAACTGGGCAAACAAGAGTATCATGAAGGGTGTGTTTTATGTTCCAAAACATATCGCTTCTGTTTATTTTCTTGTTAGATTAATTAGCCTATTTATCAGCACTGATCATAGCCTGTTTGAAGGTCAATTGCAAGACTTACCTATCTACCGGCTGCCACTTACCATTGGTACAGATATTTACTACTATCTTGGTTATTAATTATTTGTATTATTGCTCCTGGAAGCCCTAATCATGGACAAGAACTGCATTGTGCTAGGCACTGAACAATAACGCAGTCTTTGGCCCAAGAAGTGCATAATCTAAATCTAAGACAAGAGTCAACATATGAATACAGACAGAAGGAGATGGAGGAGTACAATGAAACAATATTGGGCAGCTTGATGGGCAGTGGTCTCAGCACATCATCAACCTAGCCATTGTTAAACATTTTGTAGATATTATGGGAAAGGAGTGTTTTATGGAGGATATTTAAGTAGCTTGGCAGATGTTTATAAGGAACTCCTCCCAAGCATGAGGGGCATCACAGGGGGAAAAAAAGCACAAAGATGCTTGTTTGAAAATGTAACAAATGGGTGTTGGAGGCTGTCATCATGGGCTTCTTGGAGGCCTGAGTCGACATCTTCATAATGAAGGAGAGATGATAGGCAAATATAGGCTGTGAAGGGCCCTGTGAAGGGCCTTGAAAATGAAGACAAATAGCTTATGCATTTAATGCAAAAGAGAAGAGGGGGACTGTGGTGGAATACCAAGAGAGGGGTGATATGGTCAAAGTGCCAGGCTAGGACAATGATCTTCATGGAGAATTCTGAGTGGAGCAAGGCTGGATATATCAAAATCAGTGAGAATGATATTGCAGTGATTGAGATGATGAAAGCCTGGATGAGCACATTAAGTGAGTGGCTGGATAGAAAAGGCCACATCTTAAAAATATTCTGCAGAAAAAAAATTTGTGAGACTTGGACATAATCTCCAAGTGAGGACATAAAGAGAGGCTTCAGTCAAAGAGGGCATCCACGTTGTAGACTGACTGGCAGGCAGAATGTTGGTGTTGTCCAAAGTGATTAAGAAAGGAGGTAGCGGGAAGGCTTTTTTAGGATGGAGATTAGGAACTCTTTTTTAGCCACTTTGAGCTTGTGTTGATGACTGGACATTGGTGAGAAGAGAGAGGCCAACATTTTAGCTTGGACAGAAGCAGACAAGTCTGGAGTAGAAAGATAGATCTGTGAATTCTCAGCATTGAGAAGGTAATTGAATTTGTAATCATAGATAAGATACCCAGAGATAAAATATAGAGGGAAGAGAACCGAGAAGCAAGCCCTGTGGAATCTCCAGAGAAAGTTGGAGGACAGATGAGGAGAATCCTCCAAAGTACATACTGAAGGATTGATGAGAGAGATAGGAGAAGAACTAGGAGAGGCCAGAGTCCCAGAAGTCAAAGGACAACAGGATTTCAAGAAGAAGAGTACAATCAATGGTGTCAAAGATGGCTGAAAGGTTAAGGAGGATAAGGATGGAGTACTGGTTCTGAGCTTTGGCTAGGAAGAGGTAATTAGAGAGTTTGTCAAGAAGGGTTTAAGTGGAGGGCAAGGGACAGAAATAGATTGGCGTGGATCTAGGATGTAGTTGGAGAAGGAAAAATTCCAAACAGTGTTTGCCAACAGCATGATCAATGAGTTTACAAATTGAAGGGAGATATGGCAGTAGTTGGAGGGCATGTGAGGTCAAGGGGGAGAGCTTTTTAAGATGGGAGAGACTAACACATGCTTTCATTGCTAGGGGAAGAGTCAGTGGCTAAGAAGAAGAGAAAGGGAAGGAATAAGAGTGGACATGAGGGAGATCGGGTGATGGGCTGGAATGGGGTCACTAGCGCAAGTGTAGAGGGAGAGGAGAACAACAGATGTAAAACTTCCATATGTGTGACCAGAAAGAAGAAAGAGAGAGTTGAAGGAGGTGAGAGTTGTTTTGTTCAGAAGATGGCAGAAGTGAAAGAGGACAGACTGAATTTGTAGTGGAGAAAGTAATTGGATTTCCATCAGAGATGCTCCACAGTGTGAGAGCAGAAGCTGAGGAAGTGAAAGTTGGAGGTGAGCTGGGGTTGAGGGATTGGCAGGGCAGTCCTTTCAGTGAGAGACAGGGGCCAAAGAGTCAAGGGTGGAGGACACTGAAGCATGGATGGAATCAACAACCGCATCAATGGAAGAAGGAGAGAGGGCAGGGAGAAGTGGGCTAAAAGCAGATGAGAAGTAATCAGTGCTGGTATCTGGAAGTCATGGAAAGGGCAAGTCACATGATGTGGCTGGAGGCTGATGGGGGATGCTGGAAGAGATCAGGCGGTCAAAAAGGGGTAACACAGCAATAGAGATCAGAAAGAGAGAGAGAGCACGGTGCATGACAAAACCCACCTAAAATGAATAGCCCTTTTGGCAAGTGGGAGAGTTGACCTAGGACTGTGAATTAAGGGAAGGGATGATGATGAGGAAACACTAGAGTGGTCAAATGGATCATCAGCATGGAAGCTGAAGTCATGAAGGATGTGTGAAATGCTGAGGAAAGGAACAGAAGAGAGAGGTCATTTGATCAGCAGTATCTTTAGTTTCAGAAAGTTTGAATATAGACTCAGATCCAAACTTAGGTAGCTCAGGTTCAGCTCTATTTGGAAAGTTGTTCTCAACTCGTGCTGTTAATGAGCTCATATGCAAACAATTTTTCTGTATGTATGGCAGCAAAACTAAGTAAAGAGTGCTTTACTTTATTTTATTTTTCAGTTTTACACTATTTAGACCTTACTTGAAGAACATGATCTCCCAGCCCTGAGCAATGCCAGACATCTGCACATTTTTGGCTATAGAGCTCTTTAGAAATGTTAGTAACAGTCTCGTGGGGACTGTGTTACAGCCTTAGTTGAGGGGTATGAACATTTAAGTAGGAAATTAAAATTTTGTATTTTTGTCATCAAAATTGCCATAAATAATTAGCAAAATCTATTTAGCTTTCAACTTGCTGCTTTGCCAGCCATTGAGCATGTACCTATGAGTAATGAACTTTGTCAGAAAATAACACGTGGCTTTCATTCTACTTCTACTCTGAGAGAAAGTTTAGGCACGCATACAAAACCTTTCTAATGACTAGTTATAATTTTACTTTCCATTCAGCTGATTATTTCAAACATTTAAAAAAATAGTGCTCCATAACTATGCATGTTTTATCAGAAGATCTCAAAGCAATTCGCAAAGATGGATAAGTATTTTAATTCCATTTTACGATAAGAAAATTGACACAAAGTGTATCACTCACTCAATTCAGCAAGGTGCTTAAGCACATGCCTGACTTTAAGCATGAGTAGCCAGATGAAATCAATTACAGACTCATCTGCTTAAATTTAAACATGGACCTTGCTAAATCAGAGTCTGAAGTGGCTTGCCCAAAATTAGGACAGTTTTTTAATAAAACAGTTTGGTGGAAAACCTGGATCTCAAACTTCCCAACCCCATACTTTAACCAGAGGACTGTCCTTATTACAAATAAGGATTAGGAGGAAGAGAACAAGAAAAATTAAATGGTAATATCCCCAGTACAGGTGGTGTTTACAAAATCTAAAGGATTATATTTTCCACAAGCAACATCAGATTTTCTTCTGTACTACCCCTTATTCATGAAATGCCTTCTCTGAACTAATCTGTGAAGTCTATCTTTCAAATCCCTTCTCAAGACTCACATCTACCATGAACGTAGAGGAACTGCCAATTGACAATGGATGGGCTACCTGCCAACAGGGATTACTGGTATCATTGATATTCCTGTTTGTCTATTTTTAAAACAATATTTACTTGCAGCCTACTAATTGTACACATGCCTTGTCTATGCGACCATGTGCTTCTGTCACTGATCCCTTCACCCTGCCATTTTCAATCCCCCCACCATTATTTTTTCTCCCTTTGCTTGAGTCTTGTATTAAATTAGTTCGTAAAACTCTTCAAGGGAGAAACTGTCTCCAGTATTGTATTTGAAAACAGGCCCTGATCTTGGTTGAGACCTTTAAGTGCTACTATAGTTCACACAATTACCACACCATGATTTTCCATGTTAATTTGAATTCTTATTGAAAGCACACCCTCACTGTGATCCCCCACACAGACCCCCAAAATAAAGTACTCCCCTTTCCTCCCCACTTAGTGAGGCATAGAACTGGGAAGAAAAGCAATTAAATGAAACCGTTTGGAAGGAATCTTTTAAGTTTTTAAGAGTGATGGCCCACCAATTCACAATTGTCCAGTACTCTGTTTGTCTTTGTCACCATGCCCTTCAGTCAAGGCTGTCATTTCAGTTCCTAATAAATGACCAACATTATTAGACATGAGTGGAGTGGGAAAGGCTGCAATAATATTAATGTACAAACACAGTTACTGCTGCCTTTTTCTGACTTTGGCAAGCAAAGAGGAATGAAAGCAACATAAGAAACTGTACAATGTGGCATGTGAGCAAATGCATAATGCCAAAGAAACCAGCAAAGAGAACAAGGAGGAAGAGAGTAGTCTCCTGGGGTGCATCTAGACTGGCAACTTAGGTCGACTTAAGGATGCTTAAGTCAACCTACACAAAGCTGCATCCACACTGGGCTTTTATTAAGTCGACTTAAGCACTTCCTTAAGTTGACTTTATAACAGCTTAAGTCGACTTAATACCACCACCTCTGAAGGTCGACTTAAGCCTTAAATTGACTTCTTAAGTCGACTTAAAGCCAGTGTGGATGGGGAATAGCGCTGTTGACCTTATTAAGTAGACTTAAAGCCAGTGTGGATGGCTATGTCTACTGTTAAGTTGACTTAACAGGGTTGACTTAAGTTGACTTAACAGAGTCGACTTAATTTTACAAGTGTAGACATAGCCTTACTATTTCCCTCTCATCTTTGCTACTCTGTTTTCTGTTTCTTTCCCTTTGCTCACCTCCTCTTCAGGGCTCCAGCCTTGATTTACAGGTCCTGGAGAACAAAGAGAAGGAAATTTTCCCACTCCATGCTGACAGGCTTCAAGGTAGGCCAGTGAGGGCTCACGAACATTGGCTAGAACAACAATCCTTCGTACTTACAAACCCAAGGTAGAGTGGATAAGAGACCATCTCCCCTTCATTTTTTCAAAATCATCACTAATTTAAAATCATGTATCAATGTGGCAAAAAACATCAAAGACCAAACACACCCACATTTTAGTCCAAGCATTTTTGGAATATCAAATGCCAAACACACATTTTATTCCAAACATATTTTATTCCCCTGCCTCAGACACAGTTAAGGGCCCTGACAGTTCCTGATTCTGACCTTACTTAAAACCTGTTACCCAAGCTTTCCAGATCATCGGGCTCCCTTCCCAAAGCAACAGCTTTCTTCTGCTTCCCCCTGCATTCTGTCGGTGATTCTCTCTCCTCTTCCTTGGTATCTCATCCGCCTTGCTTTCCCCATCACTTTCCCACCTCTACTTCCCTTCTAATTCTTTCAAGTCCCCCAGTCTTTCCACCCCAGGTTTATCTACTCTATTTCTTCCCTTTCCCTCCCTGACTTCCCCATCTCTCTCTCCTTTGATCTGCCACAGATTCATTTTCTTCCCTTTCTTCCTGAGTTTCTCTCTTTCTCGCTCTCTATCTCTCATTACTTCTCAAGTCCTGTATTTCTCTTTCCCTGTCTTGAGTCAATCAATCTCTTTCCTCCACTCCTGAATCATCCTATTTTTTCTCATTTTTCTACCTCCTGAACCTTCTTTTCCCTGATAACGTTGCTTTGACACACTCCTGTTTTAAACAACAGTATATCGAAGTGCTTTATAGAATTTTCACCTATTTTCCATTCCAACTCTCCCTTTCCTTCTCTTCCATTCCCCAGGAAGGGTCATCTCATCACTTCATTCCTGCACTCAGAAAAGTTTGGGTCCCATTTGGAGCTGGCTTGCCATTTCTCAGCATAGTTGGGTTTCTCTTAGACTGGATATAGATCTCTCTGTTGGTGTGCTGTGCTCCAGTGGCTATGCTCCCCAGCTCCTGCTGCTGACCTACACTCTCAGAAACTAGGGGTTTCTGTGCTACACCTTCTTTTGGGAGCCCCTAAAGCAGGAGTCAGAGCCTGACAGTGTCTCAACAAGTAGCCCAGAGCCTCTAGTAATACTGGGTCTGAGACTAACTTCCTGATACTCCTCCCACTTACTTTCTTCTTCTCCCCATAGTCTTTTTTCCATAGTTCAACAGCACATTAATTATAATTTCTCCTATGGGAAATGAAACTGGCTATTGACAGTATTTCATCTGGCCATCCTACCTGCTTTATTCAAGGGCAGCTTTAGTCCCCTAGGGAGAAAAGTTGTGACTTATATTTTTCACCGTCTTTAAAAAGAAAAGAGAGATAGTGGAGCAAAATATTCAAGCAGTACAGTACATAAAATGCAGGAATCTCTCACACAATTCCCTCATTCCCTTGTTCGATCAATTTGAGCCACTGTCAATGATCTTTAATTTCATCCTGAACAACTCTGTAAGGAAAGCCGAGTGAAGCAGTTTGCGGGGAACCCCCAACCCAAAGCTTCATTCAAGACGCCAACTGGATCAGATCTGAGCCTTTTCTGCAGTTAATAAATGGTCTCTTAATTCTGTTATTCCCTTTGCATTTCTCAGTCCCAGATGGGACTAGAAACGGAATTACTAAAACACTGTGAAAGCAGCTGTTCCTGCAGTATTTCCAGCCTGCCTGAAAGCAGGAAATACAAGAAATCTTGCATGAAAACCTATAATTATGAGATTTCCAGCTTAAGTTTTGAACACATAGGGTATTTGGGAAAGGTTTGCATGAGCAAAGTTGTGAACACAGAAGCTGTTTGGATAAGCACCTGGGTGCTTCTCTGAACTGAATCTCCAAAATAAGAAGGTAAAACAATCCCCAAAGGGGCAAATGCTGCAGTCCTTAACTGAAGAAACCCGCCACTGAAGTCAGTAGGCGTTTGTATTGTTTAAAGACTACTGAGCTTGCTCCATAGATATTACAGCTGGATTAGCTGATTTGACACTTGAGGTCTTGTTGAACCAACAAAAATTCAGAGGACTCCAGGCGATGCCCTCTACTTGAGGTTTTCAGATATTTATCCTAGACACTACCGAACACCTCCTATCTAGTATGTCTCTGTAACATACGCCTTTTTGAGCCACAAACACTTTTGAGACTTTTGGGGTCACATACAGTAAGTTCCTGCATGACAAGAAAGCAATGATGACTCAAACAGGTTCAAATAATACTGTGAAGTATCTTCTCAACTTGAGTTAGTTGGAATATTTTGTTTCTCAGCTGCCTGTGCTAGCCAGGCTCACAAAAGCATTCAAAGTCTCCCCAGAACACTTAATCAGCTCAGACTGAAGGTATACATTCCATGTTCACAGGGCATTGGCTCAGTGTTCTGAAAGCTCTCCAAAACACATCTCTCTCTTGTGAACTGTACCTGTTTGTTCCCAGCTCTCACACAGATGTGAGCAAAGGGCAGCTGGGGATACAAGCCTTTTCTCCACCCAACATGCACCCCCCTGGCAAAGGCCAGGCACAGCTGGAGAGCAGACATTTAGACACTGCTCCCTCATCCTTAGGAGAAGTACCCTGCTTCCTCGCATCTCTCTCTCCACATCAGCCGGAGCTGGCCAGTCGGAGATGGAAACATTCTGTACCCTCCTAAGGGAAAGTGAAAAGGGCACACTCGCTCTGCATACCTGAGGGCTCTGGGAGGGATCACACCAACTTCTTCAGAAGCTCCCCAGACAGGAGGAATTGCTTCACACCATCCTCTATGAAGCGCGGTGTCTAATTGCACAGGCACTTTGGGCCTGATCCAAAGTCCATTGAAGCTAACGTTAAGACTATTATTGACTTCAGGGAGATTTGGATCAGGCTGAGAATATCCAGGCTTGTGAATGGTTTCTGTACAACAGAGCTTAGAGGAATCTTGGCAACTTCTAATAACTAATTTCCAAAATTCAATTTTCTGACAGAACACTCATCAAAGAGCATGGCCTGAAATTCGACTAAAATAACCTCTAGAAATTGCAAAGGGTTTTTCTGCTCCCTTGCTGATGCCTAGAAGAATCTTTTGGCCAGATCTGGCAGCACCACCACATGTTGCTCTTGTCCTCCTTCCCCTTCCTCTCTTCACACACATCTTGTTATTGCTGTTACTGGCAAACATCCTCTAGCAGGGTACACATTTCTGTCTAGGACAGGGTGGAGCCAGGGTAGTTACATCATCTTGTGAAAGCATAAGGCAAAGTGCTACTGGCCAGCTACAAAACAGTGGAAGCGTCTCAACACAAGGTGTTGTCACAACCAGAAAGTTAACAAACAAAAACCCAGAGAAATACCACCCTCCCCCGCTCTTTCAAATACAATAATCTTAGGGATTACTTGTAACAATAGCAGAGACAGATGGAAATATGCTTTGCAAGCTGGAAAGCGATGGGGACAGTGATGAAGATATCTTAAAAGCTGAGATGTGTTATCCAAACATCTTGTGTCTGAAAATGTAGGCCTGGATTCAGCAAAGTATTTAAACATGTGCTTAACCTTAATTTAACCTAAGCGGGTTTAAATTCTTTGCTGAAAGGGGATGAGATTACTCACATTCTTGAAGTTACACACACACGCATAAATGCTTTGCTGAATTGGGGCAAGACATTTTCCCAAGACATTTTCTTGTGGGGTTTTTAGAGATTTGTGGCTTTCTGACTAGGTGGCAGGGATAGTGTTTCTCCTATAGTATGATGCTTTCATTCCTGGGTCCAGCCAAAACTAAGAAGTGCTTAGGTGCACAGATATGGTAAATAATGAAAGAAAATGAACTGGAAGTCAACTGAAATTTTTCAAACATCCCAAAGAGGGTTGAATTAAGGATGGAAAGCAAAGAAGGTTCTTATTTGAGCCAGCTTACCCATACATACAAATTCCTCCTTAAATTTATTCCCTGAATTGTTGTGACATCTTGTGCAAAGTCAGTATTTTGAGTGTGCTGATGAGGTTATCATGGGTGACATAGTTTGAAAGACTTCAGAAGATGGCAGGAGTGAGGGAAATGGACTACAATGGAGGGGAAAGGTTAATACTCAAGGATATAATTTCCTTGTGACATCTGGAAAGTAAAGAACACTTTGCAAAATGTCAGCAACAGAAGAATCTCAGGTTATAGCCCCTTATGCAAGAAGCTTCCAAAGCATATTTTGCCAGTTCTTTAGACAGGAATTTGTTAGGTAATTTTGCCTCATCTCTTTTTAAGCATGTTGCAATGTATTCTTTCTACCTCACAAATAGAAGTAATCAAGGAGCTAAATGGCACATCAGCAAGTCTATCCCAAGCAATAGCTTTTGTAGCTCTCCCACCAAATAAAATGATGGCTCAGAGAGAATGGACACATCCAGACAGGCTCATCTAAAAGACAGCAATCACTCATCCTACTGGCAACTTGTTCATATTGGTAAATATATTAAAATTTTAAGGGAAGGTGACGTGGGAAAAAGTAAATTTTGGATATAAACAACCCAACTTTGTCAACCGTCTGGAAACAAAGCTAAGAAGAACAGCTGGTTTATTATGAAACAAAGCAGCTTTTATCTTTTAAAAGAGAACAAGAAGCAGTGTCTCAGATCCTCACTGCACATTAAGCAGTGGGGACCATTATCCACCTTGCTGAAAAAGACATATGTCCCTTTAAAAGGCTAGAGAGTCAAAGAGTGACTTTTTATGGCAGCTGCAGGCTAGGTCAGTGACATTCCCCTTCAGGAGACCAGAAAAGAGGAAGGGACTATACATGATTGAAATGTTTATGAAATTGACTGCAACTGTACACTTTTACCTGCAGGCTATTCATTTAAGAATAAGGTTGTGGGCTAATTAAACCCCATCTAGTGTCTCTTTTCCCTCCTCCAGCATAGGTGGACAATGGAGCTCCAGAAAGTTACACCATATAAGGATCTGGCCTACTGATGTTTAGATCATACTTTAAACAAGTACTCTGATTTGACATGTCATTAAATTTGCTGTAACTTTGGTGGGGGAGAGGAGGGTGCACCAAGGGCATTAACTCTCATGCCTTGGCCAAAATCTAACTTGGATAATTACATTCTGTCTACCTAAATACATCCTGGCATTTCAACTGCATGCTAATATTCTTTTTCACTTCCTCCCTTCTATTGTATGTATGCACTGCTAACCAGCTGCCCAAAGAGCTTCTCCAAACATTCCTGCAAACAAAATTCAGTTTGCACAAATGCTCATGGGAAAGCAAACAAAAACCGGGTGCCAGCATGACTAAACTGAAAAGCCATTCAAAATTTGTGAAAATATCTGCAGTTATTCAACCCCCCTCCCATCCCCCCCCACTATTTGCTCGGGTCTAATTCTTACTCTAATCTCTCTTAAAAATCAATGGAAATTTTTCCTGAGTAAAGACTGAGGCCTGAGTAAAAAGTGAACAGAGTGGATAGTGGCTCCAAATAGTGGATTTGGCCTCTACTTTTAAATTCCCTATATATTGTAAAAAATCATTGCACGCAAATATTGCATCCCTCATTGTTTATAATAAACTGTTATACTGTACTATAATTTTACAAGTATATAGAAAGGCATATTCCATATCTCCAACGAGTTTGCAATTCTACCACAGTAAGTGATCATATTGACTGAATGCAATTTCATGGCCAGAACATGAGTTAAAGTTACCCACAGCTAACCTTGATTCAAACAAATTCATTTTCTTTGTCCCAATAAATACAACACATTTGGCAAATTCCAATGTTCCCTATTTTGTTCAGAAACAGATGTAGTAAGCAGCCTTCTTGCCTTTGGTGTCCATCTCAGTAGTGCACAAATGAAATTGTTTTCAGTCCAAAGAAAAGCATAAGGAACTAGACAAATGCTGAAACAAAACATTGGAACTATCTACTGTGTCTTAGGTACTTGGAAGGGGTATTTAAAGGGTCTGATCTAGTAAGATGCTAAGCACAGTCAATTCCTGTTGACTTCAAGTCAAAATCTTACTAGTTCAAATAGCAAATTAGCACAGCCAGACCCTCAATGCGTAGAAAGGGTCCCTCTCTCAATGATTAATAATTATAATGGCACTCAAAAAGTATATCAAGATCCGTGGCCTGGTGAGATTACAAACTCATTATGGACATGATTCAACAAGGAAGTAACAAGATGGTGAGGCTGGAAGGATGGCCAGGGCAATATTATTAATATCGCCCAGCATAGTGGGACAAAAGTGTTTGGTTATGATGAAGTAAATGGACCAAAATAATAAGCAGAATGCTAGTCAACATGTTTCTTCAGCTTCAGGAAAGAATGGGGTCACCAGCAGGGATTTAAAAGAAGAGGGCCTACTGGCTTTGTGAAATAGCTCATGAAGGATACTTCATGGAGAAAGGGCAGTGTAGAGGGAAGAGCTGAAACATTTTTTGGAAAAGTGGACAAGTGCTTTGCTGAGACTGGGCCAGAGCAGAGACAATTGGGGGAATGTGATCATAGACAAGGTTGGATAAGCACGGGAAAAATTATTTAGAGCCCTAAAGGCAATGACATGAAATTTGAAAGTGATTCCTTGGAGAAGGATGAGACAGCAGATTCAAAGAAGCAGGAGTCATGGGCAAACCAATGAGCAGAAGAAATTACCACAGCTGCAGGATTCGGCGTGGACTGGAAGTGGGCATGCAGGGGTCTCTAGTTATTGTTCTCTCTTTTTAAATGAGATAGACTCTTCTATTAATGAGGAGCATGATGTATGTGTGAATCAGGGCCTACCTGTCTGAGAGGTCAGTTGCAGTGAGCAGGAGAAATAGGAAAGGAGGTGGGAAAGCTTTCTCAAGTCATTTCAGAAACACATAACCACTGGCATCTGGAAGGCCCCGAAGAAGCAAAGTATTATAGCCCAGTCTTCTCTTGAGAGATGTCATGTGTGCGAATGTGTCAGTGTGAGTGACAAGGTTTGCCCACATGTTCAGATAATGCACGTGACAGGGGTGCACTTTAGGAACTGATTAAAGTGCAGCATGTTATTGTGTTCAGTATAGGAAACATTCAGTGTGCACCAGCAGAGTTTAATGTGCTTTAACTAAGTGCTGTCTGAAACTATGTGAAAGCTCACTAGGGAACATTTAGTGCACACACACATAGGGTATATATAGACCACGTGCAACACATTAGTGTCCTTTAGAAATCACACTCTCAAAGGACATGTTACTCAACCATGTAGACAAGCCCAGAGCGAAGGTGGCAGAAAATGAGCACAGTTCAAAACTAGATAACACAGCCTCCTTTTACAGACCAAACATTTTAAACTGTGTTCACACTCCGCTGGGTAGGGAAGGGTCTGTCTCAATCATGGAACTAGTTAGCGCTGGCTGAGTTATTCAGTCAAAATACTGAATCCAGTACATTCTGGAATTTTTCTTCCAATAAATTATTTGCGAATAAATGTTCTTCTTCAATCAGCTGCAAACATTTTGAATAATGATTAATTCTACAATCCCCCTCCTCCATCATCAAATTAATTACATTCCATTTTGCTACCTCTAGTTCTTAACTCTGTTTAGCATATTGGGAGAGAGGTAATGTATATGTGCTACCTTGCTTTTGCCACAGTTAATGAGAGACTCTCTTCTCCAGAAGTCACAGAGGTATTTGGTTTGTGTTAGCACAGATATGGATTTAAATGAAAAATTACTAAGCAACAACTGGCAACCGGAAAGAAAAGCAATGTCTGTAGACATAGCAGATATCATTGAAATGCCTCTTAAAGCTGAAAAGAGCATGCTAATATGATCTGATTTTTAAATTTTTTGAAGGAAAATATCTCATCACAATTATCAGAGATTTTGCAGATTAATGTTCTCATACAATTATGTAGCATGTAATAAACACTGTAATTTTGGAGAGGTGATCCACATCCTGAATATTTCCAGATTGCTATGGAGGGCCCCAAGATCTGTAGGATTCATATGAGGGTCTCTTGTTGGGGGAGAAAGGGGTCAGGATTTAAACTTTAAGAGCCTTGTGTGATCACTCTGGCTTAATGTTAGCAGTTGGGTTCAGCCCACATGAAGTGAAGAACCTTCACAATACAATCTTTAAATCACAGCAGAAATCCCGATAACTTCCCTTTCCTTCCAAAACATTCCAACATTTTCCTATTATTTTTCTTTAGTCTCTCTTACTTCACCTCATAAGCTATCAAAAGGAAAGTATAACCTCAGATAATGTGATATAATGTAGCATGAGTTGTCATGAAGACATGTCGGAATGTAAATGAAAATACTCTTGATTTGGCAGATGCTATGAATGTGAGTCTCCAACAGCTGAGGAACAAAAGCAAACAATGTTTGTACTATGGTGCCTCACCAGCCATTCTAGCACTGGTAGCTTTTTCACATCTAAGGCTGAAAGTGCTTCATAGCATTGATGATTCGAGATGACTGGGGCAAGCAGAAGCCAGGTCTACACTGGCCGTGGAATTTGGCAGCAGCTGAAGGGAGATATGCAAGCTACATAAACCAACTTGCGTATCTCCCTTCAACTTCCTAACGCCTACTTACTGCAGTGTCTCCATTGTGCTGAGTCGAAGGGAAATGCTGTCCCTTTGTTTCAGCACTACTCTTTGGCTGCGTCTACATTGGTAAATTAAATCGACTTAAGCTTGCTTAAGTCGACTTAATTTACCCTGCGTCTACACTACAGTTTCCTTAAGTTGACTTAAGCAGCTTGCTTAAGTCGACTTAAGGAAAATAAAGTCGACTTAATTAAAATTAAGTCGACTTAATTAAACCTCCTTTCCACTAGACCTCAGGCTTAAGTCGACTCCCTAGAGTCGACTTAAGCCAGTGTAGATGTGGGGTAGCCCTAAGTTGACTTACGGCTACCCCAGGGCTGCACCAATGCCCTCCCTGCCGGAGGGGGGGAGCACAGGGGGAGCCTGGCATGCCCCCCCACAGGGCAGGGCCCTGCTCACCCTGCCCCTATGCCCTGCCAGGGTCCCTGTCCCCCTTTCCCCCATTGTACCCATGTACAATGGGGCAAAGGCTGAGCCCCCTGGCATTGGGCAAGGGGTGCCCCCCTACCCCCGTGGACCTGCCCTAGGTCCCCATAGCCCCACAAAGTCGACCTAGAGCATCCAGTGTGGACACTCTAGGTCGACTTTGTAAGTTCCCCCCTAAGTCGATTTTTATTTTCAGTGTAGACACACTAAGTCGACTTAGTTAAAGTCGACTTAAATACACAAGTGTAGACATAGCCTTCTTGAGGGGGAGGACTTACTGTGTTGACTTCTGGATCAATTGAATGGGACTTCACTGACTGCTCAATCAAACCGAAAAGATCAAACTGATTTGCCGCTGCAAGTGTAGACTTGGCAAGAGAACGTAAGAGGCAGATGTTTTTTGAGTTAGTGTTTAGCACCTCTCTGGTGGACAGACTTTTACTGGCTTCCCCACACACAGTTAATTTTGTTCAGCAATGTTAACCTCCTGCTGAACAAAATGATGATGAAAATAGTCCGGGGGTGGGGAGGAAGAAACCACCTGACAATTGCTGTGGGAGCGGGAAAAAATAAAGAACCAACCATCCAAGTTGCCTTCATCATATGTTGGATTGATACATTAACTGTTGAAAGGTACGAAGTCATATTATTCTCTCAGTGGTGTAAATTAACTGAGGTCATGAGTTAGTCTGGATTTACATTGGTGTAACAGTAGAATTGGCACCATAAGGCCAGATTAGCCCTTCACAGGATATTAGTAATACCTATTTGAGTCAACGGGAATTACTCACATCCTGTTGGTGGAAGAATCAGGGTCCATGAAGATAATTATCTATTCTTTATAGTTTTAAATATGCTGTTGCATTCCTTTCACTGTCCCTGTCCCTTGCACACAACCCACTACTCTCCACTCCCCCACGTTCTCTTAAACACACACCCACAGGTGCCTCCAGAAGTCTTAAGGGGAATATTCTTCATTAAGTAAAGAGTAGCTGCTCTGAATGTGACTTAGTTGTGCTTTCTGACTAGGTGGCTTTTTTGAATATTTCCAGCACTACTTGCATGAACAATGTGGTGGATGAATCATCAGTTCATTTCTCTTTGACGAAAATCTATCCCTCTGAGCATTCAGTTCCCACTTGCCACACAAACCTCACAATCCCATCAGTTTGTACCACTGTCTACACATCTCACTTGTGACACACTTAATACAGTCCCCTTCCTTTATCCAGGACAAACTCTGTAGAAAGACTTGCATTAAAGTGACTGGTAAATTAGGGGAAAAAAAAAAAAGGTTCCCAGTCAGATGAAGTGGAAAGTTACACATTTTCTCAGGAGCTTGACAGACTTTCTCTCTCCTTCTCACCCTTAAATAAAAATGAGCTAAGCACCTTTTTTATTATATGTTTTTTTTAACAAGAATATTTAAGGATGAAACACAGATGACGGGCTACATCTACCTTGCCCTGTCAAATTCATTAGTGTGTCAAGCAGCTCAGGCTTAGTTCTGCCAAAAGGGAGACACACACATAACACACCCACACACTCCTACCCCGTACTACTCAAGTAATCCATATTGTGGGATGAGCTCTCTATAAAGGACTCCAACATATTCAGAGCATATTTACTCTATATACAGATGATTTCTCATGAAGTGCTAATATTTATTATTATTATTTGCATTATGGTAGCACCAAGCTTCGATTGTAATCAAGGTACCATTATTGTGCTAAAAGCTGTATTTACATGTCCCTGCCCTGAACAGTTTATAGTTCAAATAGAACAGATTGTAACAAAAGAAGTTCAGTTCCAGAGGGGTAGCTGTGTTAGTTTAGTTCAGCAAAACAAAAAAGGAGTCCTGTGGCACTTTTAAAGACTAACAAATTTATTTATACTATTTTACAGCTGAGAAACCAAGGCACAGAGGTCCTCATCTGAAGTCTACTGAAGTCACTGGGGGTGTGTCTACACTTGTAAATTAAGTCGATTTAAGCTTTCTTAAGTCGACAATTTACTTTGCGTCTACACTATGTTTTCCTTAAGTCCTTAAAGAAAATTAAGTCGACTTTATAAAACCTCCTTTTAAGTTGACTTTTGGCTTAAGTCGACTTTCTAAAGTTGACTTAAGCCAGTGCAGACCTGGAGTAGCCGTAAGTCGCCTCTAAGTCGACTTAGGGCTCTCCAGGACTCCCCCACTGCCCTCCCTGCCAGGGTGGCTGGCACAGGGAGAGCCTGGCATGCCCCCCGGCAGGGCAGGGCAGGGCAGAGCCCTGCCCACCCTGCCCCTATGCCCTGCCAGGGTCCCTGTCCCCCTTTGCCCCATTGTACCCAGGTACAATGGGGCAAAGGCTGAGCCTCCTGGCACTTAGCAAGGGTGCCCCCCTGCCACCGTGGACCTGTCCAAGGTCCCCCTAGCCCCTACAAGTCAACCTAGGTGTCCAGTGTGGACACTCTAGGTCAACTTTGTAGGGTCCCCCCAAAGTCGACTTAAAATGTAAGTGTAGACATGCCAAGTCGACTTAACAAAGTCGACTTAAAGTTGACTTTGTTAAGTCGACTTAGCTATGTCGACTTAAATTAACAAATGTAGACATAGCCTGGATGTCTTTCCCTTGACTTTGAAATCAGTGAGGATATTTGTGTGCTTAATATTGTGCACCTGCTTAAGAACTTTGCTGAACTGACTTCAAAGAAAGTTAGGCACAGAGGTGCTTTTGACAATTCCATTAAATGTCTATTTGAAGCTGCAGGTGTCTAAATATCTTTTAAAACAAGGCCCAAATTGACATGCCCAAGATCATCTAGGCAGTCTGTGGCAGAGGTGGCCAACTCTCCAGAGGCACAGGTCAAAGCCATAACCATATCCTTCCTTTCTAGTTTTTAATTTTAATTTTTGTGAGCACACACACACAAAAATTGCAGTATTCTCATAGAATGGCTCCGGCTCCTAGTCCCTTAACAAATACAATCATAAACTGGTGTTTTAGGATTATTTTGGCAGGATTCCATTTTTCAATAAGGCCGTTGTGCTCAAAAACTGTGTTAAACATGTATATTTTTAGAGCAGCCTCACAAAGCTGTCAGGCAGATTGATCAGCCAGGCACAAAACCTACTCGCCTGCTGTTTACCATCAAGGTTGATAGTGAAAATAACCCTGTTATTTCACTTGCCTGTCATAAAACAAGGTACACCCCCAAATGAGTGGGCAGGCAGAGTTTGGCTAAAGTGCTGTAAAAGATTTCAGTACTTTAGCTTGTCAGTCACAACCCTTAAGTCCCAGAGCTTCATATTTTTCCCCTCAGCCACTGCCTTCCCTTGTGTACGTTATAAAACACACACACACACACACACACACACACATAGAGCAAGATTAGATGAGATTACACCTTTTACAGAATATATTAAAAATACCTGATAAACCACCCAGAGCATCTTCATTTTCCAAAATCGCTCTTTGTTTTGTCCCTCGCAGTTCACTTTTGGATTTCCAAATGATCTTTACCATCCTGATCATTTCAGGCAACTCGCAGGCTAGGGTCCCCGTCTGATAGCTGGGCAGGCTGCCCATGGAAAAGGGCATAAGCTCTTCCCCTGTCCTCCACTGCCTGCCCAGCTCTGTGGAATTAAAAAATCTATCTAGTATGGGCATCCTGTCCTGTGCTCTCTAGAAAGGGCTGCTCCTGCTGTTCAACTAGGGACACACTTCACAGCCAGAGACAAATGAAAACAATAAAAATGGGCCCCCACAACCAAGGAAAAGGCTTCTACTGCAACTTCACTGCCTCTTGACAAACACCGTGAAGAGATGTGCTTTCCAAGGTTTCCCACTGGCAAGTAAGCTGAAGGGAGTCACTGTACTTCTTCCTCCTCAGAGATAGACGCATTTTTTTTCCACTCTCCCTCTGTCTCAGGCTCCAAGTTACAACACTTAATTAATCCCAGGCTACAGCTGGAACATCAGCAAAAAAATATGGTGTGGGGGAGAGAAGCCAGTGAGGTATTTTCCTTTTCCTCTCTCTTTCTCTTCTTACTCTTTGGTTGGCTCGTTTGTAAGCACTGTCACCTTATTGCAAGGTGCTGGAAGTTGCAGCAAAGGAACATTTTCCTCTACCGGTTTGTTATCAGGCTCTAACCAGTAAACAGCTGCTGGTTTATTAAAGAAACGAGCTTCACCGAATCATGCCCTGCAGTCTGAAGCAACAACCCTCAGTAAACAGAGACACTCCAGCAGCAGCTCAGCAGAACCAGTTCACAGCTGCCTCTCGCTGGCTAGACTGGCAGAAGGCCATCCCTCTGTTCCACTAATGACCGCATTATGATGAAGATATTAAGAAGACTGTTTGAATTTATCTACACAGTAATGCAATTAAATAGGCTTCCTGCCCACCCACCTCCGTCTTCTTCCTCTTTGCTGTCATTTGGTTCTCAGCAAACCCAAAGGGGGTTTCGGCCTATTAGTCAAATCCCTTTGTAACCTTAGCTGCCCTTCAGCTGTAAGGGAAACAGCACTGATTCACATTCCAAAGTTAACCGTGAAAGAAGTGAATCAGGAAAGCAGTAAGATCTGGTGCTGTTGTGTAATCTTAACAAACAGTGCTGGTTTTAAATTCCATTTTTGAAGGAAAATAATCATAAAAACAATCAGAAAGAAAAAAAAATGCCAGGGCTTGTTGACTCGCAAGGAAAATTAAACTGTTGAAATTCCACTTTTCCATGGGAGGAAAATCTCACTGTGGGTTTATTATTTTGGCTGCTAGGTGCAAGGCTCCACCTTAGTGAAGGAATAAGCTCACGTGAGAACATTAACTGGTGGCTAGCGATCACTCCCGGATTGTACACGGAAGACAATTATCATCACCAACCGTTAAAGACAAGACAAAAGATGGCTGGTGTCTGGTCTGAACAGCTGTCACACACGGGAATGAGGTGGGGTATTGGATCTGGAGTGCTTTCACTAGCAAATGTAGTTGCTGGGACATTTTTGATCATGTATGGTCACTGCTTTTTAGACAGATGTTACAAGAATCCCTTCTTCTCTCTTTTGCGTCACATCCCCAAGTAGCAGGACCCTTTATTTTTCTGTGCTCTTATATGATCTGCACTCTTAATCTATAGTTCTTTTTGTGCTGGGTTATCCTTCAGTCTGGGTGTTTGTTTAGGGGTGTAGGAAGGAGCTGATGGAGTGGAGACAGCTTACTGTACCATTTACTTTTTTGTTCTGAATGAAAACCACAGAATTTAACTTAATAGGAACTTCAACATGCATTTTAATTTTTCCTAGTACTCATATTATTTTTTCCAGGTTTAATTATTTAAATTTATTTTTTTGAAAAACTATTTATCATTTAAATGTAACCCCTTTGGGGTTTAAGAGAGCATGGTCCCATTAACCCTTTGCCCTGTAGGGGGGGGCACTGATAATGCTGGAAGGAGAGAGTGCTGTTTGGGGGGAGGAGATGAGAGTGAGGGTGTGGCTGCACTATCCCCGTACAGACCCCCAAGTGTAGCGCCCTTGTGGCCAAGATGGAGTCTGCTCTGCAGGCAGCTCTGGCCAAGGAAAGGCGCACACAGGAATGCCACAGGGACAGTCCCCTTCCACCCCAGGGGCACCTGTTCCAAACCCCCCAGAGTGATCTCACACACACACACACTGGGACAGCCCAGTGAATATGGGAAAGGGGAAGATTTATTTACAGAGGGAGGTAGGAGAGAACAACAAGGGAGATGGGGCAGCAGGAAAGCAGGCTAACAATTAGCACAGGGCCTTGCAGGCCCCGGGGTGCTGCAGGCTGAGAGGGCAGACAGTGAGCAAGCACAGCGTCTGCGCTCTGAGTTCAGTGAGCCCAGCACAGTTGCAGTCCGGGCTGAGTTGCTCCTGATCGTCTTCGGTGCCAGCAAGTGTCCCCAGCAAGCCCTCTGGTGCCTCTTCAGCCACACTCTCACTCTCATCCCCTCCCCCCAAACAGCACTCTCTCCTTCCAGCATTATCAGTGCCTCCCTCTACAGGGCAAAGGACTAATGGGACCACGCTCTCTTGAACATAATTTGTAATAATTAAATAATTAATATTAAATAATTAATGTTACATAATTAAATACTTTTACAATGATATTTCTAGGTTAAATTCAAGTGTCCTGTTTTTTTTATGGATGGAAAAATAAACTGGCAAACAAACAGGATCTTCCTTGATCAAGGAAGAAGATCCAAATGAAAGGACTGAAGTTAACCGCTAAAACAGAATGCACGTTTTCCTTGTTATGCCAACATCTGCAGGAGCAGCATGATATTTCCATTGTTCTAGCACCCTTTGCCACCTTTATCTTACTGTTCCCACCTCAAACTAGAGGCAGCAATGTTCTTAAAAAATACGGTTGTTTTTAATGTAGGGCCTGGTGCTGTATTATTAGCATATTTGTGGAATATAATCTAACTATTCAGTGCTTTCAGGTGGCCCTGGTTTGAAAAATGTGAAGCGCTCCCTAAGTGTTATGCCATTGTTGTTGTAATGTTTTTTTGCAGGAGCACTTAGCATCAGGATATCCTGACCCTTGGAACAAAGGAGTTAAGAACAAAGAAAACAAATAGATGATATAGAGTAATACACCCCAAGCACTGACACATTCATACAACACAGGGCTGCACTTCCATGACAAGGATGAGTATTATTGTTTTATCCCAAGTTGGTACAATTTCAATAGCTTTATTTTGATTGTTTCATGTTGTTGTTTTTCTATTATTGGAGCAAGTCATGCAACTGAAGCTTCTTAAAGGAACGATGCTTCTATTAAGGAGGAGTGAACTGGTTCAACTATATTAAGTAATGACCCAGACCCTTGTTTAATGAGCAGATTAAACCCAAGCTGATATTTTTCTGAGCCACAACAAAAAATCAGTTAACTTTTTCCCCCAATTATTATTTTTCATTTTTCTTCACCTCTGCACTTTCTGGTCCCAGCTGGGACAAGAAGCAAAGTGCCAAAATACTATGAAAGAAACGCTGTCCCTGTGGTATTTCCAGCTTGGTGGGAAACAGAAAGCACCAGAAATCTCCCGAGAAGGCTTGTTCCCAGATATCCAACCCAACATTTAGAGATCCAAGAAGTGTGGATAGCTTTAGATAAGTATCTGAACATTTAGGTGCTTAACTAAACCACACATCCAAACTGAGCCACCAGGCTTTGTGAGATTGGCCTATCGCTACTTTCTTTCAGTTCTTTATTACTAATGACGTCTTCTAGTTTTTCAAAAGCTGGTCTTGCTTTCTGCATCCTCAAAATTAGGGGGTGCAATTATGTGCCTACAGGTAAGGTAATTTGGGCAACTACGTACCTAACTTGTGAATGGAATCAAATAGATAGAATCTAAATGATCTTCACTATTCTTGTAGTAAATAATTAATAAATAGTGAAAATTGCACCTGTAATTTTTCAGGCAGAGGGAGAGGACGAAAAGAGGAGCCCTAGTGAAGATCACATTGAAAAATCTGATCTGTTGTCAGGATGGCCACTTTATCTTAAAGGTATACATAATAGCTCAAGCTATTCTTCTCTAAGGAAACTAGAGGCGTGCTCTGGACGGAACATGGTCCTTTCTAGGTGCTCCTGGTCAATTTGAGGGTCACCATTAGAACTCACAAAAGGAATATACTTTTTGAAGCTCTTTACTTTGCATGAATCAAGGTAAATGGGAATAAATACTGGCAAGTCAGGCCAAAATCAGTGGTTCAGTACAGAGGCGTCGTTGTCGTCTGGGCGCCAGCCCTACGTAGAAAATCCTGAGCCCCGAATCTATTTTCCCCAGCAGGCACATGCGCACCCAGGAGGAACGCTGCGTTCCACTCAGGGGCCCCAGCAAAGCCGCAGACTCCTGCTGCGGCCAGGCTGGGGAGTTTCAAATCTCTCGCTCTGAGCATGCTCAGACAGAGCGTGCTCAGGGTGGGAGCGGCCTGGCCCAGAAGCAGCTCTGCCGGCCGTCCCTGTAGCTCCGAGCCTCCGGCCAGGTAAGGGGGCTGGGAAGGGGCTGGAGGGAGGCCTGGAGAGGGGAGGGAGGGTAGTGGAGAAGCCCTAAAGCCCCCTAAGTCGACTTAAAATCGACTTAGGGCTTCTCCACATCCACACTGGCTAAGTCGACTTTCTAAAGTCGACTTAGCCAGCAAAGTTGACTTAAAACAAAGTTTTATAAAGTCGACTTAATTTTTCCTTAAATTGACTTAAGCAGCTGCTTAAGTCAACCTAAGGAAAGTGTAGTGTGGACGCAGATTAAATTAAGTCACCTTAAGCAATCTTAAATTGACTTAATTTGTAAGTGTAGATGCACCCTGGGTGTCTTGATTAGAGCTGGCAGGGTTTTTTTTGCAAGACTCTTTGTCAAAAATGTGAATTTGGTGACACTGAAACACTTTGCAAATTTGTGTGAATTTTCCTGATTTGTTTCAGTAAAAAAAAAAAAAAAAATTGTAAAAAAAAAAATTAAACATTTCATTTTGTCAGTTTTGAAAGGAAATGTTTCTATTTGAAATGACTTCATTTTGAAATTTCCATTAATGTTATTTGAAATGTTAACAACTGCCCCATTGAAACAAAATATTTTATGTTTTGTTTGACCAGAAACAATTTTTTTTAGTTTTCGGAATTGCCAGTGAACCAAAAAAATACATTCAGTCAGCTTTAGTTCTTGCAGTATCAAAAATGGATATTAACCTAAAAAACAGTAACAGGGACACAGTCCTGAAACACAAGTGTGTTTGGTGGGAGCCTTACGGTATCCTGTTTGCCAACAGCATCTAGAGACTACACATTATACAGAATTATAGGCATAGGTTTTCACTGAATAGGTGCCTCAAAACTAACTAGAATTCTGAGTTTATTCATCCTACTTGAAAAATAATTTTTGTAGTGGTCAGCGGACCTTTCTTTTGTCTTCTTCATCATAAAAGAAGAGCCACTTTTTGAGAGATGCTGAAGAGGAATGTTTATAATGAGATAATGTTCTTCCCATGTGTCACCAAACCCATGAACCATAAAAAAAAGTCTCCTTTAGCACTAGCTTCAGATGTTTTACACCAGGGATCATCG
Source organism: Pelusios castaneus (assembly GCA_007922175.1). NCBI lineage: Eukaryota > Metazoa > Chordata > Testudines > Pelomedusidae > Pelusios > Pelusios castaneus. The sequence continues at coordinate 2,289,145 of ML685875.1, read as the reverse complement.
CCTCAACTGAAATAAATTGTCATAGGTCCATTGATTTCAGTTGAGATATGATGATTTACACAAGTTGCAGGGCTGGCCCCAAGACAGCATTTTTCATTCCACTAAGGAAAAATCAGAATAATACATGCACCACAAATGTCAAAAACAAAGAGAAACACGCTCAATCATTTGTTACTGAATTTTTTAACAGTGAACAAACTCAGTTCACCTAAAACTTCCCGTCTTCTATTTTACTGTGGGCCAGATTTTAAACAAACCACTAAACAGAGATGGGTCACTTGCTATTGCTACTGAATGTACTTCTTTATGGTTCTGACTAAAAGAAGGTTAAGCAATTACAACATAAATATAAATGTAATAGCTTTGGCCCCAACTCCTCTTAAGCAGCAATGCCAACAAAGAGGTGAAGTGGGTCAGTTCTGAGGACCTGTCAAGGTGGTGTATATTTTCACAGATAGGCATGAGAATTGAAAAAGGCTTGAGGAAAAGAAGAGGGGGGTGGGAGAAAAGGAAAGGGAATAAGCTGACAGCTTCATAGGTTGTGTTTCACAGTTGGTATCCCTTAAAAAATTTTACTTGTTTGCTTATTCTTTTTAAGCTGTGCAGTAAGGGCAACAGCAGAACAGCGTGCCAGATGGTAGAGAAAATGCCTCGTGTGTATCTTTCCAGTCTATTGAAGCCTGCCTGGCCTCCATTAACCCAGTGCTCTGGTTTTCATTGCAAGTTTCTCTCCCTCTTCTCTCCTTCAAAGTGGGAGTAGGGGTAATTCAGTGGGGGGAGAGAGAAAGAATTAAGTCAGGGTTTAAGCTGGCATAGAACCTCTCTCTTGGCTCTTAGCAGTGCCAAATCTACTGTCTCCAGCAGCTCTCCCACAACAAATCAGTCCAGACGCACAAAAGCTGTAAAATAATGGTAAAGAAAGCATTGATTCCCTTCTTCCCCCCAACACTCCATTATTTTTTATTTCCTTGCCCAAGCCTCTTTTGCCAGAAATGACCTCTGCCTGCTTGCCAGTACTGTAAGTGATAGCGGAACCTCCGAACTGCAGATTTTCTGAAGCTTCCTTAGAGCTCAATTATCTTTGGCCATTTGCGTCAATAGAGCAAAAGGAGAAGTCCAGTAGCCTTACTCCCCTTGTTTCATTCAAGCAGCTGCTGCTTGGAAAAGGGGATTCCTTCCTTGATGTGTACATGTAAACCAAAAACCAGACTGATTAGGACTGGAAATGAACTCCAGTGGGTCTTGTCATTCAGCTCCCTATACTCCGGCAGATTTAGGTTTTCTTCAACATTCCCCAAAAGATGTCCTGAAAAAGCTAATGATTTTATTATCTATTCACACAGTACATGGTATTTTAAACTTGTTTAAAAAAAAACAGACTGCCAAGATTTTCAAAAGTGACTAGTGATTTCAGGTGCCCCAATTTTTGGAGGTCCAACTTGAAACATCTTAAAAGGAGCCTGATTTTCAGAAAGTGCTATGTGCCTATCCTTTGAAAATCAGGCCCCTTTAAAGTATTTTGAGTTGGGATCCCAAAATGGAATCACCCCAAATCACTAATCACTTTTGAAAATCTTGCCCTTGTCCCTGCCTTAAAGCTCCTTAATTTATGCAGATGCAATAAATGGGATCATTGTCCAAGGTCTAGAGTGAATGAAGACACCGTCTGTATGGCACTGACTTTAGAAAGCTACATGGAATTGGGTGTGAAAGAAAGAGGAGGGATTTGTAGGTGGAGGAAGGCAGTTGGCATACGAGAAATGAAAGCGTTCCAAGTATGTGCAGTGGCGTGAAAATAGTCAAGAAACCAAGAATGTGAGGGAATAAAGGGTGCATGTAGGAGATCAGAGTGACCTATGGATGATTTGAGGAAGATGAAAGAAGACATGTAGCCAGGCAGATTTGCATATAGCCTTGAAGTTGAGATCTCCCAGGCATCCTGGACAGTTTGTTCCATTGACTTAAGAACTTCTGTAGCTTTTCCTAGTATTTAACTTATATTTTTCCTGCTACTGTTTAAGCACATTACTTCTTATATGACCTTCCTAACTAATAAGAATATTGCTCCCAATCTTCAGTATTGTTATTTCTTTATTATTTATGAATACCTCTTTCCTTATAAGTTCATAGGCTGTGTCTACACTTACTAAAGTTAGTTCCAATTAGTTAATTCGAACTAACTAATTCAAACTAATTTTAGTTAGTTCGAATTAACTTAATTCAAACTAGCAAAATTTAGTTTGAACTAAGCAATGCCATTTATAGCACTTGCTTAGTTTGAATTAGTGAATTGCATTGAGTTCAATGGGCCGGTTAGTTCGAACTAAGCAATTAGTTCGAACTAACATGGCCACATTGGTTAATTCGAACTAACTAGTTCGAATTAACCTTTAGTTCAAATAGCATATTCGAATTTATTAGTTCAAATTAAGGAAGCCCTTAATTCAGACTAATGAAAGCCTAGTGTAGCCATGGCTTTAGTTCGTTGGAATTAAGCTTCCTTAATTCGAACTAACTTGCCAGTGTAGACATAGCCATAGAGTTTAAAGCCAGTAGGAAACATTAGATCACCTAGACTGATCACAGACCATTGAATTTCATCTAGATTTCCATATTAAGCCCAATGACTTGAGTTAGACTAAAGCATTTCAGTCCTTAGGAAACTAAACTATTGTGTGCAATTGGCAGGACCGAGGTGCCACTTATTTGTGGACAACTCTTAAGTGTGTGTTCTAGACTGAACATGCCCACCTTCATCAACTTTACCCTACAACATCCCCTGTTTTCCAACACTTCTGTTGTTTTCATTGCTTTCCCCCTGCAATCTGCGTCTTTTTTTTTTCCAGATGTGGGATGTGATCATTTGGGGTAATTGTACTTGCATTTCCCCCTCATGGTACAGCAAGTATACCCACTCTAGGCTCCTGGCTCCTCAGCTGTTACCTCTCTTGGGCAGAGACCGACATCTCTTTCCCTCTTGACCTGGGATATTTTTCAATTCCCTGTGTACACTGTGAATTCCCCAGCAATGCAGACTGCCTCAGCAGGCCTGATTTGCCTTCCTTCTTCAGAGGCTGTAAATAGTGAAATGTTCACAGTTAAGTTACTGCACAGCCTTTTTTTTAGGAAAATGCATTACAAAAAAACCATGCTGAGAACAATAAAAGAACCTACACACATACTAATAAGCTTACCAAATATCAACCCAAGTTCAACAAAGGCTCTGGCAGGTGAACTATCCTTCATATCTCACAAACACCTATGTCTACAAGTTCATAACTCTCAGAATAAGAACACCCATGGATCTCTGACTAAGTCTTTTATACCATTTGCTCCTTTAGATCCTGGGAAAAGGTTATTCTTAGACAAAAGTCCCCTCCGTAGGGCAGGGCTTCAAAAGAGCAAGTGTGGACATTGGCATTTGTGTTCTCCTCTCCCCAGATACTTCCTAGAAAATCCGCTCAACTAACTGAAATTTCTGGGCCTAGCCCACTTTTTAAAAGAGCCCGTTGAAAATCATAGCACTTCCCTAGGTTTACTTTAGGTCAAGTCTGCTAAACAACTTACATGCGATCACACAATAACACTAAACCATTTGCATTTTAATACAATGAACTCCTAAGATATTTAAACTTAATTCAATAAGATTTAACTTAATTCAGTGAGGTTTTACCACAATATTGCAGGTAATTGCAATATGTGTTGGTAGGGGCTCAGAATTGAACTCAATTTTCCAAGCAAGGCCCAACTGGAATCCAGAAATTGTTCCCACTCTGACCAGTTATTTTTTGAGCTACATGCCAGTGATGCAAATTAAACCACTGTTGTTTGCATTGTTCTGCATTTGTGCTGGTCCCAGGCTAGCAGAGAGACGAGGTGGGTGAGATATTTTATTGGACCAACTTGTGTTGTTGAGAAAGAGAAGGTTTCAAGCTTACACACAGCTGAAGATCTGAAGAAAAGCTCTGTGTAAATGTGAAAACTTGACTCTTCCCCCAATAGAAGTTGGTCCAATAAAAATTATTACTTCACCCACCTTGTCTCTCTATGAATTAAACCAGGCAAATTCGGAAGCTCCAGAGAAAGTAATAGGAAAGAAAATCTCAGATATTAAAATGAAACCTTGGCTTCAGTCACGCAAAGAAGTACTCCTTTTCTAATCATAAATGTAAACAAGAATAAAATCAGACAGAGAAAATTATATATATACACACACACACACATATTATTGTATTTGTTTAACGTCACACACACACACACTCATATGCAGAAAGGAAATGGAGGCAAAACAAACCTATTTTTAAATACATTTTCACCTCAAGGTGCATTATGCATATACCCAATTCAACCACCCATCTTGCGGTTCAATGAAGCCAGATCTAAATGGAGTTTAAACTTCAATTTAAATGGAGTTTGACTTGGTCAGTACTTAGCTGGAGAAGCTCCAAGAAACAACCATAGATCCATATTTGGGGCACAAGGTTATGTTTAATCAGTCTTTGAATGCATGTTCACATGGTGAAACATTTTGTAATTGTCACAGTCAAGACTATTGAGATTGAACCTCTACGAAGAATAAGGGGATCCATTGTCCATTGTTATCTTTTCCTGAATGCAGCACCACTTGATAGAGGGCCTCACCTAGGGTGAGCACCATACTGGGGGTTGTTCAAAATATAGTCAGAGATAACAGACAGTATTATTTTATGGGTCCAGGCTGCAACTCCATGTGAATGGGAGCCTTTCTATTGACTTCAGTGGGCATTGGATTAGGTTCTTCTGGAAAAGATTTTTGAAGAAGAGGAGAGAAGTTTATTTGAGTTGAAGAGGGTGAGAAGCTGAGACTCTTGCTTCAGTACCCATGGAGATTGCACGTTTTTATGATTAACAATTTGTACTGCTAACAAAACAAAAATGCTTGTGGTAAAGGAATAAACAGAAGTTCAGAACAAATTGGAAACAGTGAAGTTGTGTAATTTTTCCACTGCCTGTTTTGGAAAATTTAATAAAGTTCAGTATGGTGTCTTTGGTTTAGAATCTTCTACAGCAGGTGTTGAAACTGTATGTACATGGAGAGGAAATGGCGGGTACAATAGGGAAGAGTCTTAAGTTTAAAAAATAAGGTGCAGGCAAAAGCAATCTGTTATTATACACCTTCATATATGCTAATTTTTGCTGAAGGAGAGATGAGAAGGGAACTGCCTTCAGTTTATTTAACTCAGTCACACAGTGTATATTCATTACCCTGTAGGGATTCCACTTGATTATCCCCCTAATTCTTTGGAGTCCTGATTTCCTATATTTAATACTAAAGATTGTGAACTTAGTATAGAGTAAAAATAATTTAAGAAATTTACCTAATGTCATTTTTCTTGAAAGATTCCAGGAAATACTTCTTCATCTCAATGGCTATGTCTACACTTGTAAATTTAGGTTGACTTTAGCTAAGTCGACTTAACTAAGTCAACTTTAAGTCGACTTAGCATGTCCACACCTAAATTTAAAGTCAACTTTGGGGGGAACTTGCAAAGTTCAACTAGGTCAACTTCTAGGGGCTAGGGGGACCTAGGCAGTGTTCCCTCTAAGCTGTGCAGCGGCCGTCGCAACCCATGCGCAGCACTGAGGGACCTCCGCGCAGGCCGGAAGCCCCCACCGCCCCCTCCAGACCCCCGGGGCTGTGGCTTTGCTGCGGCAGACCCAACCTGAGCCCGGCCTTTGGGCTGGCCCTCCCCGCCCCCAGGGCTGAGCAGGCAGACTCAGGGCCGGGGCATGTGTGCATGCCTGCCTGCCTGCCTGCCCCATGCGGCCGGGACAGCGGGGTGGCCGCGGCCGGGGCAGGGGCTGCCGGGCTCCCACCAGCCGGCCGCCTCGACTTCCTGGCCCGGGGCCGGGGTTGGCTCCGCTGCACCGACAGCCTCGGCCTCCCAGCACGGGGCCAGGATCGGTCTCCGGTGCTGGGGTCTGCTCTGCCCTCCTGGGGCCGCATTCGGGTCCCCACCCCCAGCGGCCTCGGCTTCTTTCTTTTTTTTCTCCTTTCTTTTCTCGGCTTCTTTTTTTCCTCCTTTCTCTTCTTTGCCTTCCTTTTTTTCTTCCTTTCTCTTCTTTGCCTTCCTTTTTCTTTCCTTCTTTCTCTTCTTTGCC
>ML685875.1:2189589-2282994 GCA_007922175.1 Pelusios castaneus | reverse complement strand
CTCTTCCCTTCCTTCTCTTCTTTGCCTTCCTTTCTCTTCCCTTCCTTGCCTTCCTTTTTCTTTCTCTTCTTTCCCTTCCTTTTTCTTTCCCTTCTTTCTCTTCCTTCTTTCCTTCTCTCCGCCTTTCTTTTCCTACCTTCTCTTTTCTTCCTTTCTCTTCCTTTCTTTTTCTTGTTTGCCTTCCTTTTTCTTTCTTTCCTTCCTTCCTTTCTCTTCCCTTCTTTTTCTTGTTTGCCTTCCTTTTTCTTTCCTTCTTTCTATTCCTTCTTTTTTCTTTTTCTTTTCTTTGTCTTCCTTCCTTCCTTCCTTCCTTCCTTTTTCTTTTCTTTCCTTCTTTCTCTTCCTTCTTTCCTGCTCTTTCTTTCTTTGCTTCCTTCCTTTCTTTCTCTTCCTTCTTTTTTCTTTTTCTCCTCCTTCCTTCTTTTTTCTTTCTCTTCCTTCTTTTTTAAAAAGCTTTTTAAAAATTAATTTTAAAAACATTTCTAAAAATTAAATTTCAATTCAAAATTCATTCAAATTCAATTAAACACAATTAATTAATTCTATTTACAATCATTTTAACTTCAATTAATGCCTATAATTTCTGTCGTGTGAGTTTGCACAAAATTTTATTCAGAAAAAGTTTTGCACATGGCTTGAAAATTTTGCACACAAGCCGCCAAACCTTAGAGGGAACATTGGACCTAGGGCAGGTCCATGGGGGCAGGACTTGCTTAAGTTGACTTAAGGAAACTAGTGTAGACACAGGGTAAATTAAGCTTGCTTAAGTTGACTTAATTTACCAGTGTAGACGCACCCAATGAAATGATGCACTCACAGTCATTGCTGGAGCAGATGTGCAGAAAATGCTTAATAATGCACTGTGGTTTGGAGTAAGAGGTGAAATACATTGAATCCAATTGAAAATGCAGGAATAGTTTAGGCAGGCAGAATATGACTCCCGTACTAAAGTATGGTTAGAATAGTGGGGAGAATTACCCCTTTACCTGCAGCATGTTACAGAATGCATTTCCTTTTAGTGAGTGTGTAAAAAAAAAGTGAATGAGACAGGAAAAAAAGATAAAACAGTTGAAGGCGGAGCCCCCTCAACCCACAATTCATTAAGGCACATAAACACACAATGTTACATGTAAACCAGAAGCTTGCCACTGAAGCATTTGACTTATTTCTCCCATGGAGAGGAGAAGCAATGGGGATGAAATTTAGATCTTAAATGGTGTACCAGAATGCATTCCTGCATTCTTCATCACTTGCACACTATTAATGACGTTTTACACAGTATGCTTCGTGAGGTATCATTTGAAAACTCCATTTGCTGATCATTATTTTCCTGGTAAAATATGTGTAGCAACATTGTATTTAAAATTATGAGATTCTATCATATGGCATTACTCAAACATGTTCCAAGTCTGGGAGTGGTAAAACCAGTTTCTCAGAGACAGAGGACAAGCTGGTGCCTGAGCCAGGTGTAAACAGGGGCAATGGGCCATTAACTGCTAAATGGCCAATATTTGGCAGAAAAGGGTACGTGGGTTGAAAAAAACTTACATTTGAGTAAAGAAACAGCATGGTGTACCCAGCTGCTCCTGAATCAGGTGGAAATGCCTTTGAAAAGGGGGCGAGGATTATAAAAAGGAAAGGGAGACACCCAAGGGGCCCTTCCTCCTTGCTTTTGCTCTGTCCATCGATTCTTGGCACTTGAAGGAACAAAGGTAGCAGCCATTACCAGGGACGGTTTACTGCACGAGCCGACGGGGCCCATGCCCAGGGGCCACTCCATTGTGGGGGGCCTTCTGCCCCGCTGGAGCTGGGGGTGGTGGGGCCAGCCTAGGTCAGAGGCTGGGCTCCATGCTCCCATCCTGTCCCTGGGCCAGCTGGTCTGCCCCCGGGGGTGGTGTGGGCCAGCCCTCTTCACTCCATTCTGCTCTGGGGGGTGGGCTGGGGCCAGCTGGCAAACTGCACAGCCCCTGGTGTGGCCTTCCAGAGCCACATCAAAAGCCACATCATGTACCAGTTGGTCCTGCTGCCCTCTGTGGGCAGGCTGACTAGACCAGGGCCCTGGGGCCCTGGAGGGGGGCCCTGGTGTGGGGGCAGGGCTGGGGACTCAGGCACAGGGGGGCCACCAGTGGGCCAGGGACCAGGGTCCCTAGGCCTCTTAATTCAACTCTGGCCATTATACAGAAGAAGAAGACCTGGTCTAAGAAATTTGGCCAGTAAAACTATTGAGAACATGTGGTAAGAAAAACTTTTCTTTTAATTTAACATAGATTGATAAATTAGGCAGTAGTTGCATTTTATCTTTATTTTTCTTGTCCTCATTTCTGACTTTTTTGCCTCATTACTTGAATTCATTTCAAAAACTCTTTTTTTAGGTAATAATCTTGTTTTATTGTTTTCATTTAAACCAGTGTATTCAAATTGAAATGTGTGGGAAACTCCATTTGGGATAATATGTGCATATCATTTCTATTAGTAAAAGGATGGATTTGTCTTGTCCAGGAGAAGGCAGGGCAGTATGAGACATACGCATGTGGGGAAAATCTGGGACTTACAATGTGTTGGAGTCACCCTGTTGTATAATTAATGCTGGTAAAAGCCTCAGTATAACTATCAGGTTGCAACTGCACACAGACATAGCTGGGCATGACTTAGATGCTAGAGGCTGATTGCGAGCAGTCTAGGAGTAGAGGCAACAACAGCAAAACACAACAAAGAGCATCTCAGGTTAGATGGTGAGGATGACGCAGCCACTCACTAGTCTAGATTGTGCCCTGGGAATGTCCCGGTTGGATTCTGTGTGTTTTCGCACACATCCAGAGAACAGGGCAAGACAAACCTATAATGAGGATAAGTTCATGGAGGATAGATCCATCAATGGCTATTAGCCTGGATGGGCAGAGATGCAAAGCCATGTTCTGAAGTGTCCCTAACCTCTGTTTGCTAGAAGCTAGGAATGGGCAACAGGATGGATCACTTGATGATTACCTGCTCTGTTCATTCCCTCTGGAGCACCTGGCATTGGCTACCGTCAGAAGACAGGCTACAGGGCTAGGTGCACCATTGGTCTTACCCAATATGGGTGTTTTTATGTTCAACTCAGAAACTTCCAGACCTGTTTATTAGCCGTTCTGAGACTGTATCGGAAGTTTCCATTCACAGCCGTGACTGTGCTACAGGACGTTTGTTGCAGTGTAGCCATGTCCACAGAGACCCAAGAAGTTTCCATTATATTTGTGGATCCCAGTCACTGTACCACTTTGGATTTTGGTTTCACCGGTAACTGAGGGGACTTGCCAGCTATTAATTCAAAGGTGCCAGGGAAAGCCCCAGGTGGTTTATTTCCTGAGAAGGTTCTGAAGTATTAGGAAAGAACTGAGATGATGCTGCCATTCATCTTAAGCGCTAAGGAGTCCAGCTGACACATACTATGGCCACACCATAAAGACTGAGAAATCATCTCTGAGAGAAGATCAGAGGAAATGTGTTCTGATGTGTGTGTAAAAGTATGTTGAAATCTTAAATTTGAATGTTGGTAATAGAAACAGAAGGGTGAATGTCAGTGGTCCTACTGCCTAGTAGTGTTTGTTTAAAAGTTATGCAGAGTATTCCAAATAATAGCCATGTTATTTTATACTATTTACAACATGTTTTGTGTAAATTAAATGTTTGTTTTACTAAGAAAGTGCAGGATGGTCTCTCTTTGAAATTGACTGGGAATTATTAATATCCATTTTTCAGGGTTTTACATACAATAACCCCGAGGTTTAACTCTGTGTAATGCTTTCTGAAAAGTCTTGAAAAGACAGAACCTGACCTGTGATTTTGTGAGGAGTTGAGATGAGATGCAGGAAGAAGGGCAGTGTATAGTTATACAGCATATTGCCTCAGCATCCATGATACAAAAGCCCATGAATAATCTCACTGATGTGCATATGATCACTAATGTGGTTAAAATAGGCACGTGGTTAAATACCGTATTTTTCGGACTATAAGATGCACTTTTCCCCCCCCAAAAGTGGGGGAAAATGAGGGTGCGTCTTATAGTCCGAATGCTGTCCAGCGCTGCTCCCTCCAACCGCCGGGGCAGCCACTTTGCCGCGGCACACCCAGCCTGCGCCGGACCTCTGGGCTAGCCTTCCCCACCCCCAGGTTGGGACAGGGAGGCTTAGGCTATGGTCCGGAGCGGGCGCCTGCCTGCCTGCCCCACGTGGCCGGGCCAGAGGGATGGCTGCGGCAGCGGCGGGCTCCCGGGCTCCCACCCGCCGTCCGCCTCCTTCCCGGGGCCTCGGCCTCCCAGCACCTTGCCGGGATCAGCCTCCAGGGCTGGGGTATGCTCCCCCCCGCTGGCGGCTTCCCGGGGCACGGCAGGGTCCCCCCCCGGCCCCGCTGGCGCCTTCCCGGGGCGCGGCAGGGTCCTCCCCCGGCCCCGCCGGCAGCTTCCCGGGCCGCGGCAGGATCGTCCTCCGGCCCTGCCGGCGGCTTCCTGGGCCGCGGCAGGGTCGTTCTCCGGCCCCGCCAGCGGCTTCCCGGGCCGCGGCAGGGTCGTCCTCCGGCCCCGCCGGCGCCTTCCCGGGGCCACGGCAGGTTTGTCCTCCGGCCCCGCCAGCGCCTTCCCGGGCCGCGGCAGGGTCGTCCTCCGGCCCCGCCGGCGCCTTCCCGGGGCCGCGGCAGGTTTGTCCTCCGGCCCCGCCAGCGCCTTCCCGGGGCCGCGGCAGGGTACTCCCCCAGCCCCGCCGGTGGCTTCCCGGGCCGCGGCACGGTCCTCCCCCGGCCCCGCCGGCGGCTTCCCGGGGCCAAGGCAGGGTCCTTCTTTGTTTCTCTTCTTTCTTTCTTCTTTTTCTTCCTTCTTTCTCTCACTTCCTTCTCTCTTTTTCTTTCTCCCTTTTTCTTTCCTTCTTTCTCGCCTTTGCTTTCCTTTTTCTTTCCTTCTTTCTCTTCTTTGCCTTCCTTCTTTTTTTTCTTCCTCTTTATCTTCCTTTCTTTTTTCCTTCTTTCTCTTCCTTTCTTTTTTCCTTCTTTGTCTTCCTTTCTCTTCTTTCCTTACTTTCTCTTCTTTGCCTTCCTTTCTCTTCCCTTCTTTTTCTCTTCTTTGCCTTCCTCTAAAAACTGGGTGCGTCTTATGGTCAGGTGCGTCTTATGGTCCGAAAAATATGGTACTTTGCTGAATGAGGGCCTATATATCTAACAGTTATGGAGGCAAATTTGTAAGATGCGTGATCTGCCGCACCTCAAATATGCTTTCTGTTTCAGCTGCTTCTTACCCTGATCAGTTGGTGGCAATCACCTAGAGCAAGTATCAGCAGCCAGCTCCATCTCTGGCACTCATGTCACATAGAGAGGAGTCTGCAAATGTTAATTTATCTTTTCCATATTTTCAAATCTAGAAAAATAATGAGAAGAGTCTAAAATTGTTTATATCATCTACTAGAGTTTGGGCGGGGGACCAGAACATATTTGGTGTCGCTCCTGCTATCTGCAGTAGTAAGTCTGAGTAAGGCAGGTGACAAAAAATGGTCTGAAGATGCCTTTTAGATTACATGTCTTTTGTAGCAGACAGTGTGGAGACTGGCTGTAAACTCAGAAAGATATTTTGCTTTTTTCCTTCAGAATGATAAACGTGCCTTTAGAGTGTTGGCAAATTAGGTGATCTTTGGATTAACATTCTTTCCTAGAAAGCACTGAACAGCAAGAGTAAATGGAGCATGAATACTTTAACAAATGTAGGAACGTTCATTTGCTTGGAAATGAGATAACATCAGATGTTACAAAGAGCTGATTACTTAATCTTTCTTTTCACCTTGGAAAACAAGACAAAATAATCCTGTCCCTTGCACAGAAGCGCTGTTTAAAACTATTTGGACATTATGTCTGTACATTTTCCCTAATTTTTAATGTTTATAGTGCTGCTCCTACTAGATCTGCAGAGTTTCTGCTCATTGTCTTGAATTTATATTTGATGACTTTACCAATTAAGAGTGAAATTCACCCCCATACAGAGCCCATTAACACCAAATTTGAGAGCTTAGATGTATATGTAGTGACAGATGGGCCTCATGCTGGCCTTCTGCATAAGGACAGTTTTCTCCCCAAAAGAAAAATGTATTCTCTTTTGCGATGCTCGAGCCAATAGAGTTGTTGTAGATGGAAGTGGATTCTCTTCTACCTCTTGCATCATTGGCAAAACTATGAGACAAATTCTGATCTCTGAATCTTTGTTATTGGTGTCGAAGTAAAAAGCAGGGAGAATCCAGCTTGACATTCAGATCCCAACTGGAGTTCCCAGGGTTGGCAGTTAGACTTGGACATTGAACACAACGAAGATGAACAATATAATTCAGAGAAACTATTTGTGATACTCCATAGTACCACATTTTGTCGTTTTCAGGCTATAGCCGCACTTTGTGTCTTCCATTCTATCTGCACATATGCTTGCTGATGATGCAATGTCATCTTGTCAGCGAGAGGTCCCATCACAGCAGTTGTTTGCTGTCTCACAGAAGGCACATATGGCTGCTTACCCCAGTTTCCTTCCTGCATGACAGTAATGTGCGTAATTTGCTGCTGGGATGGACCAGAGCTGCAGTAGGAAACCGTGGGAAAGTTCTAACAATGAGGCACAAACATAGTTGTGGTTTAACTAAACTCCTTCTGACCTAGAAGATTCTCAGGACTGAAGAGCTGGGCTGTGTCTACAATGAGCCTTTTCTTAACATTTTTCACCATTGGTTTAGTTCTGGCACAGTTCTTCTGGTATTAGCAACGATGGCAACATTAGTGTATGCAAATTGCTGGTGTTTTTACTAGCATGCCATCTAACTCTTCTGAAAGCAACTGAAAACATCATGGTGATAAGAATACAAGCAGATGCTGTTGCCTTGTCGATAGCAGAGCTCCCATTGCTACCATGAGTGGAGGTAGTAGTACTGATGGAAATGCTACAGAGAGGGGAAAAAAAAGCTCAGTGACAATGTAGAAAGGTCCTTGAAGAACACTGATCTACAACTGGCAAATGGCATCCACTATATTTGCAGGTGGAAAGGAGGCTTTTGGAAAAATGTTTCTCTCAGAGTTATTTGACAGACTGCTCTTAATAACACAATTCAAGCTGAAGTGTGCTGTTCAAGCCACCCTGACAATATGGAATACAACAAATGTTTCCCAAGTTCTTGATTCTCAATGGTTCATGCCACACAATTACACATTATTGCTCAGAACACTGCAGAGGGTATGACAGAAACACTTATTTTTTAGTATAAAAGATAGAGAATATTTAAAAATCTTTCCCAACCCAGACTGAAAAAATAACACCAAAAGAAGTATCATGAAGGCTATGTCTACACTACGAGTTAGGGGTGTGATTCCCAGCTTGTGTAGACACATTTGTGCTAGCTCTCATATGAGTTTAGCATGCTAAAAATGGCCATGTAATTGCAATCGTGCAGGCAGCAACAGCACAATGCTTGTTACCCTGAGTACAAACATGCTTCTAGGTATGGTATATATATACATAGGTATTACAGGTAAGGCGGCAAGCTAGCATATGCTGCCTCTGCCCTGTCCAGGTTACTGGGGCTATAATAGTATTTTTAGCATGCTAGCTCAGCTGGCAGCTACCACGAGTATGTCTCTGTGAGTTGGGAATTGTACCCCTAGCTTGTAAAGTAGCCATAGCTTTAATTGCTTTTATTATAGGGGTTTGCAAACACTGTACTGGATGCACAGAGGCATTTTTTTTCTTACATTATCCACAAGGCAAAATATGCATGTTATTTACACATTGGTAGGCTTGGCAGAATTCAACTATTTTTTTGAAATTTTGCTAGATAGTAACGATTATTTTAAACATTTTTTCTATTTTTATCTAGTTATATTTTCAGAGTTATGCAAAATTATGGGTTCTGAGCATTTTTAAAAGTGTTGTCACTTTAAACGTTTACAGTTCCAGGAAAGTATGAGGGAATCAGACAATTATTTAATAACAGCCGGTGTTGAAATTCAAAACATTCAACATTTATAATAATTAACACGACAAATTTTCAATTTCACATGCCAAAATATATAAAGTATATCAAACTTAAATCAAATTCTAGTAAATTCCCAACACCGCAGTTTGCTTCCTTTGCCTAGCTGTAAATTTTGATCATCATCAATGGAAATATGTTTCGTAAGTCGGTGTGTGTTCGGTGAAACTGATGTTTACCAACATTTACCAGTGAAAAATCTAATCCTTCCAAGCCTACACACATCTGAAGACATCCAAAAGGTGCCTCCTTCCATCAGTATCCAAGCTGTACAAGTTTTTAAAAGGAAAATCCAGGAAAATTTCTCTGACCTCTTAAACTATCTGTTCAATAACTTCACAGCCCCAGGGAATATATTCTCCCCTCTATACATTTCTCTGTGGCTTGCATTATAATTTACTAGACTCATTACAACATACCACTTTTCATCTCATTCCCCAGTTCTAAGACTTGGGTACAACAGAACTGGAAAAGTCTTAATACCCACTGAATATCTTACACATGGTCATTTGTGATCAGAGGTACAGATATGACCTTTGCATAATACAATGGAAAGGGAATTGGTGTCAAAACATAGTGTGAGATGATACTTTTTTCACATGTGGATTCACCTAAGGCTGAAAAAGCCTTTTGGGGATTTGTCCACTAGGATCCTCATAGTTCTGTCTTTATAAAAATTCAGGTTGCCATTTCAGTCAAGTTTGGCTTAGATATGATCCTTCTCCTATCCATCTTTGCTAGGCAGATGATCTGCCAGAGGGGATTGCTTGATAGTAAAAAGACACACTCCTTCCTGATGGCTAAGTGGCCATATAGACAGATCACTTCTAGGCTCTGCCAGTCATGGCTAAGTAGTGAAGGACTCAGTTCAGGAACCCAATTCAGATTCCCCACATGATAACTCATTATGCTGCCTCTATTTAAATAGGGACTGGACAAGATATCACCATTTCTGATGCTTAAAAAGCATTGATCATGCTCAAGGCAATAGAGATAATTTTTGCTTACCATGGGCTAAGCAAGGAAACGTCAGTGCTCAAAGGATGGCGCTTCTGGGGCCAAAACTCACTAAACTTTAATATTCACAGTGTGCATGGCTCTGTGTGGTCAGGACTAAAGCAGTAATATTTGTATAATGCTTTGAGATCTGCCGCTGGAAGTTCCTACAAAAGCGTTCCTACAAAAGTCCTACTGTTTGCCGGACTGATTGACAGCAGAGACAGAAAAAGGTCCTCTATCCCTTGCACTTGCCAATGCGAGTAGTTTTTTTTTAACGGAATATTCTTAAGTGTATTCCATAATGCAAATTCAAGTGATGGAGTTTCCACAGCTTAAGTTGGGAGTTGATTTTGCACTCTAATAGGTCTCCCTAAACGGGCTTCCATGAAACCCATTGCCATGATGTTATTTTAACATAGATTTTTTTTGGTCATTTTAAAAAAGCATAATATCAATTTTCAAGTAATACCAGATGAGACTGGTTCCAGCCACAGCTAACTTTGTTTTTTCAGAATGAGAAAGAACGCTTCCAAATATTGCCAAATTCAATTGGAACATTGGCACAGAGAACAATTTAGCAGGGTTAGCAAGGAAGGAGTGATATAACTTTTACCAGATTGTGTGACTAGTTAGAAAACATCAGATATTAGAAGGGCTTCACTCAATGAAATTACTAGCTTCTTATGCCAATGAATTGGGAAAATTAATTGCATCTTATTTCTTGCCATTTGCCATTTATGTCAATTGATTTTTTTAGAAAATTACACTCCAGTTTCTAATTGTACCTGCAGCTGTGGATTTGGGAGCTGCATGCATGTCTCTGAGGACAGAATATGACCCTGGGTGTGTACTTACTGGTTAGTGTCATTTTGGCATGAATATACATTTCCCTTTTCTAGTTACAGCTTAAACAGCCATGCATGCCAATCTATGACTGCCTGCTAGTTCCACTTCTCTATTGTGAACTGACTAATCTCTTTTAATCAACATCATTCCTAAATTCAGTTGCTGACATAAATACAGTTGCTGACATAAGAAAAACATTAACTAGAGCAGGTCAAAAAAATGGAATTTCTGTTCCACAGGAAATGCCAATTAAAATTTGTTTGTGTTCGGAATCAGAACAAAAAGCCAAAATTTCCACAGAAAGTAAAATACTGAACATTTAATATGCAGAATTGTTGATTCGTTTTGTCTCAATAGCATTGAACCATTTGGTGTCCTAAACAAGTTTACCGTAGCCAAACAAAATATTAATATAAAACATTATAATATGTAATATGGTGTAAAATATTAAATATAGTCGGTATGCTATGAAATATAATACACAAACACTGATTAATATCTTAATATAAAATAAATTTGAAACAAATTGAAATGATAAAGTCAAAATGAATTTTTCTACTACATCAAAACAAAATGTTTCAGCATTAATGAAACAAAATGAAAAAGTCAAAATGACCCATTTAGACTTTTTCTCATCAAAAACTTCATCAAAAGTCAAAAGGGGTAGCCGTGTTAGTCTATTGTAGAAAGACAACAGAGTGCAGTGGCACTTTTAAAAACTAACAGATTTATTTATCGCATGAGCTTTCGTGGGCGAAGTGGGATTTTCTCCCACGAAAGCTCATGCGATAAATAAATCTGTTAGTCTTTAAAAGTGCCACTGGACTCTGTTGTCTTTCATCAAAAGTGATACATTCATATGAAATGTTTGATTTTTGACAAAACTGCATTCTCTGATGGAAAACTGTACCACTTAAATGTTTTCTAACCAACTAACATTAACATTTTACAAACATTTTGCTTTTGACATTATGAAGCAGCTGAAACCACCTCGGACAATCTGGATGTGTGTATCTGCATGCATGGACTGTAAGTTTGTGTGCTTGCACATGTGTTGCACATGGCACAGATCAGACAGTAGGGCAATCCCCGTAATGATCTCAAATAACTTTCCACCAGTCCTACTGAAAGACAGTCTTAGTAGCTAAGCAGTTCATTCCCCTAAACTGAGGCAGAAGACCAATGGAATGTGACTGACTGTGGTAAGAAAAACTGACAGGGAGTTCCTTCTTCAGCCAATAGTAAATTATAGAGAGACCAAAGAGGGAATGAAAGGTGAAAGAGCACTAAATACAGTCAGTGATCTCTAGCATTTAGCACAGTTCCTTTTTTTTTTTTTTGCAATGAAAAAGATAATGAAAGTGTCAGACATTTACTAGGTGGGTATTAATTGAAAGTGAAGACCTGTGTTTAATTATGCCACATACATAATTAACTTTAGCACATCAGTGGTGGCTAATAAAAACTGCAATTTGACATGGTCCAGAGAAGATTATATCACACATATATGTTGCTTCTGCATAAGATGAAAAAGCAGAATTAGTTTTGTACTTGCCATTTTTGAAAACTAAAAGATTTCATTCAGCATACACATCACGTTAAGGTTACCTCTTTGTATGCATCACAAAGCAAATGCAATTTTCTTACCTGCCTATTTAAAAATATTATCTGACAAATGCCAATGTATTTCAATTAGCAAGGGGCAAATCATTTTGGATAAAATTATTTTTTGTATCAATGTAGTACCGAAAGACCTCCACAAGATCGTACCTCGATTGTACTAGCTATTGTACAGATGATCCCCGCAGCAAAGAATTTTCCTTTTTAAATACAAGATTCATTAGTTGGGTTTAAAACAAAAAGGGAGGCACAGGAGGAAGAACTAGGTGGTACCAACACAAATATGTTTTACACAGACAAACTGCACTAAGGAGCAATAATCTGGTCAGGAGAGGAACTGATCATATTGTTGGCCAAAATTCAAACTTAACCAATTTATTTATTTATTTGGATGTTCAAAAATGTTCCACTACTTTTTATAATAAATAAACTGTAGTCTGCTGTGCTCCTTAGTTCCTATTGGGACCAGAAGTGGAAGGACTAAAATACTGAGGAAAAAGCTGTCCTTGTGTTATTTCCAGTTAGGCAGAAGCCAGGAAATCTCATGAGAAAGATTCTGGCCTGAGATTTCCAGTCTGACTTCCAAGCCAAAGGTGTTGGGATAAACTGAAATAAGCACTCACAATTCTCGATGCTCTTGTGAATGAAACTGAAGCACTAAAGCTTTTGAAGTTTGCTCTACATCAAATTCAATGCATCAACAATACTAAAAGCATGTGTGTGATTAAAAAAAGATAGGCCTGAAACCTCTGCAGCAAAATATTCTGTTGTTGTAGCTGTTTTAAGGCATATAACTTAGAAAACATCAAAGCTGCATGTGTTGTACCACCTTTCATAATATCCATGCTTTCCAGGATGGGTGTTCACTTTATTCATTGTTTTCATTTCCCTCTCCTCTCCTTTATGATCCTCACAGAGATAGTACAAAGGACAGTGAACTACGCATTAGATTAAATTTTTACTTCTGTGGAGTCTTTAGCACAGGAATGTACTAAAAAGTAGTGATATGTTTTTACTTCTAATTCCTATTTTTTTTAATGCGGTGCTGAGGCTCACAGAACTTGATTCATTTGATTTGGAAAAGCTTCTGAAGTTTGATGAAAACAAAGTTATTATAATACAAATTAATATTATGTATTATTAGTAGCGAATTAATCCATGCCACATTGCTAGTTACCAGAGGTAAGTATCACTTTGGTGGCTTATGTGACTAGAACTGGTGACTGCAGTCCTGCTTCATCTGGACTGGTCCACAAGATAAACACCATTATAGCAACTAGCGTGCTTGCTGGCAGACTAAGCAGGGAGACCAATGACTGA
Source organism: Pelusios castaneus (assembly GCA_007922175.1). Taxonomy (NCBI): domain Eukaryota; kingdom Metazoa; phylum Chordata; order Testudines; family Pelomedusidae; genus Pelusios; species Pelusios castaneus. The sequence continues at coordinate 2,270,188 of ML685875.1, read as the reverse complement.
ATAGGAATGAAGTTGATGATCAAGATTAATAACTGCCACTGAGAGGAAGAATGGTGTTATAGTTCTGGCATTAGCCCAGTACTCAAGGCTATGTCTACACTTGCTAAAATTAGTTCAAATTAGTTAATTCGAATTAACAAATTTTAGTTAGTTCGAATTAGCTTAATTTGAACTAGCATGGCCACACTGGAATGTTAGTTCGAACTAAGCAAGCACTTACTTAGTTTGAATTAGCGATCCCCATTCATTTCAATGGCCGATTAATTCGAACTAAGAAATTAGTTCGAATTAACATGGCCACATTGGTTAATTCAAACTAGTTAGTTTGAATTAACCCCTTAGTTCGAATACCCTATTTGAACTTATTAGTTCGAATTAAGGAAGCCCTTAATTCGACCTAACTAAAGCCTAGTGTAGCCATGGCTTTAGTTAGTTTGAATTAAGCCTCCTTAATTCGAATTAACTTGCCAGTGTAGACATAGCCCAAGAGACCAGGGTCCAGTTCCCTGCCCCACCTTGTGCTTTGTGTGTGACTGTAGGCAAGTCACGTAGCTTCTACCTCAGTTTCCCATAGGTAAAATGGAGATAAGAAAACTTCCCTATATCACAAGGGTGTTTGTAGGATAAATGCTCTTAAGATTGTTTGGTGTTCACATACTAAGGTAATGTAGGCCAACCAATGATCTTAGATGGTTGCTTTATTCTGTATTTTCAAAGGGATGGACTCAGTAATTATCTCAGGCTATTATGATTTTAAATTACTCTCCTGCCTCAAATGACTTGGTTGTCCTTGGCAGGACAATACAAATGAAACACAAATGTTCAAAATTTAGGAAGTTGTTCAGGGGTGGGATGGAAAATATATTCATTAGTCACATTTTTCACTGATTATAAGACACATTAACTCTCCCTGGCAACCTTGCATTACTTCTGTCAAAGCTTCTGTAACCTCAGGCTACCTCAAAGCTTGTAAAAACCAGTTGGCAGGACTCAAATAGTCTTCTCTTTGAGCCAAATCCAGACAGGCGCTAAGTTCCTGTAAATGCCTTGAAAATCAATGGGAGTTGCAAGTTTTCAACAGTCACTAAGCATATCCCTGGATTTGACTTCTTTTATTTAATAGTAATAATACATAACATCTTACATGCGCATATGTAGTTCCTTTTATTCTGACAAAGTTCTTCATAGATTTTTACATCTGGTATTCAGCAACCACGCCCATCACCCGCTACTGAAAAGTGACCAGCACTGAGATGAAACATAACCACTTAAAACCTTGCAGCATGACTACACTATGGTTTGAGCAGGATGTGTATCTAGTAGCAGCAGCATACACAATTAAATACCACGGGAAGATTTATAGTAGACGAAGATGTTTAAGAGGGTACTTGGTCCTGCCATAGGTGCAAGGGACTGGACTCAATGACCTCTCATGGCTCCTTCCAGTTTCTATGATTCTAGAGAAGTAGTGGCACAAACTAAAATTTGGCCATGACATGGGAGCTAAGAACCCAAGCCTTAACAAAAGTGTTGTGGGTTCTTTAATGATCACAAGCAGTTAGGTTCAAGCCTCAGATCACAAACCTCAGTTTTTCCTATTTCATTTAAGAAATCAATTTCTTAATTGAACACAGGGAATGTACCTTCATCTTTAACTTTCACCCTGCTGTTAGTGGTGGACCTGCTATAACAGAAGACATAAGTAGTGCATTTCTTAGAAGCTCAGTATGCACTGAAATGCACAGAAATGGATGCACTACACCAGAAACTGCTTTTCCTTCCTCTCACTATTTGCAACAGGTACTGTAACATCAAATGATCTGGAAACAAATCATTGTTTATCCTGCTGACTACAGAACCGGTGCCGGTCACACTTAAAGTGCCCTGTTTATAGGGTTTGCTGTGTGATAAGATGTATAGTACTTCTGGGGGCAATGACAGCTAAAACATTTTTCACATGAGCTGAGAAACTGAAAAGCAATAGGACACAAATGCAGTCATTTTATTTATTTATTCACTCCAGATACATGTGTGTCCAGCGCAGGGTGAGGAAAAGACAAAAGAGAGGGCTTTCTTCACATTTCAGAGCAAGAGCAGCTGGCTTGCTTGGATGGTTGCAGTTAATAAAGTCCCAAAGGGTTGTCCTCAGCCTGTAACTATAAAGTCTACAAGCATTTCCCACAGAGTACTTTCCAATGTATCTTTTTCCACCCTGCAGCAGACATTTATTTCCATTAAAAAAAAAGTTGGCTAAGTGTTTACATAAGAAGAAAATCCAAATATACCATTCTCAAAATATGCATATTAAGTCCTTTTACTTCTCTGAACCAGGCCTAAATTTTCAAAATTGACAGCTGATTTTGGCTACCTCAGCTTTTGGGAGCCCAACTTGAGACACTTTAGAGGAGGGGGTCTGATTTTCAGGATGCGATGAACAGCTGATATGAAGGATGTTCCTTTTAGGATGTCTCGTGCTGGTCACCCAAAATCATAGTCTGAGGTTTTAATTTTGCTGGGAAAGATTTAAGAGCTAAGTAAAAGAGAGTCATGTTTCTGAGTTGGGATCATTCACACCATGTCATGGGTTTGTTTGTTTTTTTTTTTTTCACATTTGGTTGAGCACGTCCATTTTAGCAAGATTTATATACGTTTTGTTCTTCGCCTCTGCTGTACTGTGTATAACTCCTGTTATATAATACAGTCAAGTTCCACCCACTCATTATGACTTAATATGCATTATGTTATCTTTAAAAAACCCAGACCCTTCATTTAAGTGTATTCAATTCAGTCCTATTCAATTTATTCATAAATGATCTGGAGAAAGGGGTAAACAGTGAGGTAGCTAAGTTTGCAGACGATACTAAACTACTCAAGATAGTCAAGACCAAAGCAGATTGTGAAGAACTTCAAAAAGATCTCACAAAACTAAGTGATTGGGCATCCAAATGGCAAATGAAATTTAATGTGGATAAGTGTAAAGTAATGCACATTGGAAAAAATAACCCCAACTATACCTATAATATGATGGGGGCTAATTTGGCTACAACGAGTCAAGAAAAAGATCTTGGAGTCATTGTGGATAGTTCTCTGAAGATGTCCGTACAGTGTGCGGAGGCGGTCAAAAAAGCAAACAGGATGTTATGGATCATTAAAAAGGGGATAGAAAATAAGACTGCAAATGTGTTATTGCCCTTATATAAGTCCATGGTACGCCCACATCTCGAATACTGTGTACAGATGTGGTCTCCTCATCTCAAAAAAGATATTCTAGCACTAGAAAAGGTTCAGAAAAGGGCAACTAAAATGATTAGGGGTTTGGAGAGTGCCTCGTATGAGGAACGATTGAAAAGGCTGGGCCTCTTCAGCTTGGAAAAGAGGAGACTGAGGGGGGACATGATAGAAGTATATAAAATTATGACTGATGTGGAAAAAGTGGACAAGGAAAAGTTGTTTAAATACTCCCATAATACAAGAACCAGGGGTCACCAAATGAAACTGATAGGTAGCAGGTTCAAAACAAATAAAAGGAAGTTCTTCTTCACACAACGCACAGTCAACTTGTGGAACTCCTTACCTGAGGAGGTTGTGAAGGCTGGGACTATAACAATATTTAAAAGGGAACTGGATAAGTTCATGGTGGCTAAGTCCATAAATGGCTATTAGCCAGAAAGGGGTTAAGAATGGTGTCCCTAGCCTCTGTTTATCAGAGGATGGAGACGGATGGCAGGAGAGTGATCACTTGATCATTGCCTGTTAGGTTCACTCCCTCTGGGGCACCTGGGCACTGGCCACTGTCGGTAGACAGATACTGGGCTAGATGGACCTCTGGTCTGACCCAGTACGGCCTTTCTTATGTTCTTATGTTCTTATGTATGTAATGCTCTCTCTCTCATGCACATACAAGGCAGGCAGAAACTGTGGGGCAACGCTCTGGATAAACTTTCCTTTCCCCCCAAAGCTGGATCTCCTTTGTTTCTGTAACTTTGATGTTGGGAGGGAATAGCTATAATGAGGAAATTAGAAATTTAGAATTAGAATTTTGAAATTCCCAGGGCTCCTTAGCTGCTGCTTCCATCACTGTTATGCAGCCCATTGGCAGAGCTAGACCCAGAGATTTTGAGAGAATGAATGAAATATACCGAATCCCCCTACTACACATGACCCTGTCAATATTTCTCTCCCAATCACTATGGGCATGTCTACATTGCAAGCAGGAGCCTGTGGCAATAAGTCTCAGAGCCTCGGTCTACAATGTTAAGCATTGCTGTGTAGCTATTTGGGCTCAGGCAGTGAAGCTAGGGAAGAGAGTAAGCTTCAGAGCCCCTGCTCCAGCCCAAGTGAAAACTTCTCCACAGCTGTTGTCAATGCTGCAGCATAAGTCCAAGTCTGTGGAACCGGGCTTTGAGACTCACTCTTGCAGGCTCCTGCTTACTGTGAAGATACAGGCTAAGAGACCAGAAGGCTAAATCAGGTAGCGCCCTTTACTCCACCATGTGCTGTCCATGAAGAATGAGAACTTACTATTCTGTATGTGAGGCAGCGTGGCTCTGGTCACAGCTATTATTTGCCTGGAGTTTAGTGCCCTGCGGCCCACTGTCCTTCAATTATCCTACCCCTTACTATATATTCCCCCTACTCTCACAGGCCTCCTCTTCCTTCGTTTTCTTTTCTTGTTTCTTCCCCGCTATGGGTCACCTTCGGCAACCCTTTCTTCAATGAACCCAGTAGGAGGTTACAGCGAAGGCTCTCAGAACACAAAGACTCTAGTTTTTCCATAAGATTATATCAGTTCTTGTCTCAAGTTCTGGTAGGCGCCAAATCACATATGCCGTGAATTCTGCTTACCAACAATTATAGCAAAATATTTGTGAACCAACCTGCTGCTTCTAGGCACCAGAACGTTTTTCAGCTTAATGTAACAGCCTTTTCAAAACTTGTTCCTCTCCCTCCATTCACTGGTTTCATGTACAAGTCAACAGAATCTTCCCTGAAAAAAAAATCCTGTTTATACCCAGTGTGGCAAACCAAGTGCTCTCAGTTCCCTATGGGTCCTGCGCTTCATGTAGTGGCAGCCAGCTGAGGCACAGTTCTCCCTCCTCCAAACCACCAGTGCTATGGATCCCCAGTTCCTCCAGCCCTGGGGCTGGGCTCTCCACCCCACAGGCCGCTGGGCATGGGGCCCTAAGGCCCGTGTGGGTAAACTTCCCCTGACTGCCTGTACCTCCTAGGTGCTGTCAGTAACAGCTACTTGTCAGCTCTCTTCCACTCTTCTTCACTCTGTTCTCCTCCACACACCAGACACTGCTCCTACCTCCACCTCCAGACAACACATCCAAACTCCCTCCCTGCCTGGCTGCAACAGGGGACTTTTTAACTGTTACTCTTAATTGGAGTCAGGTGCCTTGATTGGCTCAAAGCAGCCCTGCCCTAGCTACACTGGGAACAGGACTTTGCTGAGCTTGGGGCTAATATACTGGCCCTCCACCATTCTCCAGTAGCACCTTCACACCCGTTCCTGTTCATCATTTGTTGTCCCCCATAATCAATTGGAAGCTGGGTCCAGCGCTTCCTTCCCTCAGGCTAGGGAAAGAGCTTTAGTAGTGGGCGGGCTAGCGCCCGCCCACCTCCCTGAGTTTCCAAATAGGACCATTCTCCAGTAGCCATCAGGCCTGGCTCTGTCACACCAGATTTTAAAGAATCTTTTAGTGAAGGGGGAATGGGATGTACACCCAAAACAGATGAGAGAAAACTGTATTGAGAAATCGGATGTACCACCCTCATGTTATGTAAAAAGACCTTTGATAGCTCTGCTAGGAAGACAGAACTGATATGACCCAACTTCAAAGACTAAACTGATAGGATGGGGAGTTGCCAGATATCAATGCTCCCAGGAAAATAACATCTGAACAATGCCTTCATTCTGTGGAAATGTTTTCACACCCATGAATGAAAAGACAGCTCTATGACCATTACTTTGAAAGCTCCAGCTGCTAACCTAAGACTTTGATTTTCTCCCACGAAAGCTCATGCAATTAATAAATCTGTTAGTCTTTAAAAGTGCCACAAGACTCTTTTGTCTTTGATTGTCAGGTGAGTCTAAGCCCTAGTCTATACTTGCTGTGCTTTCCGGTGGCAGTTGATGGGAGATACGTAAGGTATTTTACATGTAAAATACTTTGCGTATCTCCTGATGACTTCTTAACTACCCCTTGCACACTGCGCTGAGCAACCGGAAATGGTGTCTGGTTGGCGTAGCGCTACTCCAGTTATGGGGTTGGAGTTAGAGCTTTGGTTCCATGTTCGATTGAGCATCTTAACAGACTGCTCAATTGAACACGGAAGAGCGCACTAATGGCGGCGAATCTGCTACCGTCTGTATAGACATAGCCTGAATCTCAAATAAATAGTTTTCATTCTGAGTTAGAGCCCCTGACTTCCACGGACTTTAACAGAGAAAACAAAATAAAAAACAAAACCAAAATGCATTAAGGTGGAAATAGTGCTGATACTGCATGAAATAAAAGGGAAGTATTGCACTTTTTAAAATCATTTGGGGAGCAGGTCAATTTCTGTTGTTACATACAGCAACTTTTAGTCTCTCATCTCGTAACAATATGAAAGAGGGAGCAAACAAATGAAAGAGGGAGCAAACTTTTTTTTAAAAAAAATTTAAATGAGTTCACTACTTTGTGCCAGGGTTATTTTTCTCCTTTTTAAACAGAAGGGTTAAAAATCAAAACATTTCTATAGAAATGGGAATATTCTTTATCTGCTTTATATAAGCAGGTATTGTCCTCAGAGTTCATACACATCCAAAGTAACAAGCAGAGTTTCTGTTCCATGAATCTGGTAAACTATGATATCTACCTGGTAATCAAAGAAAGAAAGTCCTGGTTCATGATGACTCCACTTCCTTTTCTCTCTCTCTCTCTCTCTCTCTCTCTCTCTCTCTCTCTCTCTCTCTCACACACACACACACACACACACACACACACATACACACACACATCTCCTCCTCATGTCTAGAATTTATTTTAGAGAGACTTCATTTACCAAAAGAATTAACTGCTTGAGTATCTAATGAGTGCCTTACCTTTGCTACAGCATACGTATTCTTTACATTGCAGGCACTAGCGTTGCATCTATGGTGCAGTGCAGCAAAAGTCGAAAGGTTAATTTTTATACCATACTGCCAAAACAGGAAGAAGTTGTACAAAAATCTTCTCCAGATGGGCGTCACAACTCTGGTGTGCACTGCTCATGTGCAAAGCAGGTGTGTTTAAAAAGTAATAAATGCCACGGCAACTGTGCCACTGTGCTGGTCACCACTTTCACAAGACTATGATAAATTTTGTACAGTGTGCTTTGTGAGGTATCATTTGAAAACTCATAACCTGCTGAAAATTATATAATAATAATAAAATATGTGTATCAATATTGGTTGTGAAGTTATAAGTTTTTACTGTATAACATGTTTCAAGTTTAGGAAAAGGAACACAGGACAGACCAACACCCAGGGTGCGTCTACACTGGCAACTTAGGTCAACTTAAGGAGGCTTAAGTCAACCTAAACAAAGCCATGTCCACACTGGGCTTCTATTAAGTCGACTTAAGCATTTCCTTAAGTTGACTTAAGGAAAGCTTAAGTCGACTTAATAACACCTTGTTTTGGGTCACCTTAAGCCTTAAATCAACTCCTTAAGTCGACTTCAAGCCAGTGTGGACGGGGATTAGCACCTATGTTGACCTTATTCAGTAGACTTAAAGTGTTACGTCAACTTAATAAGGTCGACAAGGGACTATGTCTACACTAGAAAAGTTAAGTCGACTTTGTTAAGTCGACTTAATAAGGTCAACTTTAAGTCGACTGAAAGTTGACCTTATTAAGTCGCCTTAACAAAGTCGACTTAACTTTTCTAGTGTAGACATAGCCCCAGATAGGTGTTAAAGAGCTATCACCTGCTTACGTGGTCATTCTTCAACAGGGAGGGAAAGGCATTAAATGGGAAATTTATATTCCATCCCAGGGACTGTTCAAACATCAGGTCCATAGGTGACTGCTTGTCATCTGCACCCCAGCTGGGGGTAATCCTCAAAGAGGGGAGAGTGGTATAAGAATGAGAGACAGTGGCCGCCAATTCACTTCTCTCTTCCCCCATCTCTGCTCATGCTCGAAAGTCTAAACTGCATCATTCAACTGGGGGAGGGATGATCCTAGCTGAAAGATTTTTTTAACTAGTTCAGACTGCTGTAGCATATGGTAACTATTTGATATAAAACTTTTTGCTTTTCAGTTCACTTAGCTTATAAAGTATTAGCTTGTGTTTTACTCGTTTCTTTTTGTAACTAATCTTGCCTATCTTCCAATACTTAATAAGCTTATTTTACTGGTTTATTTTAACTAGCGTGTTTGGACGGAAGTGATGGGGAAACTCCATTTGAGATAACAAAACTGGTGCGTTAACATTTTCCTTTGATGAAATGATGGACTTTCTTGTACCGTTAAGTACAGAGCAGTACAAGACGCATGTTTTTCTGGGAGAAAATGCTGGGACTAGGAATTTGTGGGTGTTGCCCAATATGTAATTCATGAATGACTTGTCAGAGTGCTCATGTATTTAGCTAGGCGTAAATTTATACACTGATGGCTGTTTGAAGAGGCTAGGAGTGGATGTTGACAGCAAAACAGTTTCAAAGGAACCCCAGGCTAGAGAATTAAGGGGGCACTGCTGTTCAGTGATCCAGATTGTATCCTGGGAAATGCCATAGTCACATTGGCTATGTCTATACTTGCACTTTTAAGTCGACTTTAACTAAGTCGACTTAAAGTTGACTTAGTTAAGTCGACTTAGTGTGTCTACACTTAAAATTAAAGTCGACTTAAAGGGGAACTTACCAAGTTGACCTAGAGCGTCCACACTGGATGCTCTAGGTCGACTTTGTGGGGCTAGGGGGACCTTGGGCAGGTTCACGGTGGCAGGGGAGGCACCCCCTGTGTGCAATGGGGCAAAAGGGGACAGGGACCCTGGCTGGACAGAGCCCTGTGTGTGATGCTGTCTGGATTTAGGGAAGCATTTATGATATTATTTTCAATGGATATCTCATAAATGCTATAATCCATTGGAACTATGTCATGTTTGGTATCAATAGAAAGGTAGTAGTTTGCTGGGAATGATTATATAGTTTATGTCTAGGAATTCTATTTCAATTAGAAGATAGGAATTTGATGTTATATCCATAATTTAACTTGTGTCATTCTGGAGGAATGTCTTAGACGGGAGGGTGTGAACAACCATTGTCTCCTTAATGTTTAGGAATTTTCCAGGGATAATGGTCCCAGAGAACATCCTGATGAGCCATTAAGGACATAAAGAATACAACCATTGTGTCCTTAATGGCTCATCAGTTTACTCCCTGGGACCATATCACCTAGCAGATTCCTTAACATTAAGGAGACAATGGTTGTTCACACCCTCCCATCTAAGACTTTTCTCCAGAATGACACAAGTTAAAGTATGGATATAACATCAAATTCCTATCTTCTAATCGCAATAGAATTCCTAGACATAAACTATATAATCATTCCCAGCAAATTACTACCTTTCTATTGATACCAAACATGACATAGTTCCTATGGATTATAGCATTTATGAGATATCCATAGAAAATAATATCATAAATGCTTCCCTAAATCCAGACAGTGTCACACCGTGCCCACATGCCCTGCCCTTTGGGGGGCATGCCAGACTCCCCCTGTGCCCCCCTCGGTAGGGAGGGCATTGGTGTAGTCCTGTGGTAGCCCTTAGGGCTATCCCAGGGCTACACTGGCTTAATTCGACTTTAAAAAGTCGAATTAAGCCTTAGGTCGAGTAGAAAGGTGGTTTAATAAAGTCAACTTAATTTTCATTAAGTTGACTTTATTTTGCTTAAGTCAACTTAAGAAAGCTGCTTAAGTTGACTTAAGCAAAGTGTTGTGTAGACGCAGGGTAAATTAAGTCGACTTAAGCAAGCTTAAGTCGACTTAATTTACAAGTGTAGACGCAGCCATTGCACTTAACTCATTCAGCTCACTTTTTTGCTATACCCTAAAAAAAAATACATCTTTCATCTATGTTTATTTTCTTTTCCCAAAATCTCTTTGGTGACTGAGGCTCACCAAAAAATTATCCTGGTAACCTGTGTAACAGAGTGCAGGAAAAGAAGAGATTTGTGCTCAGCCAGTGGTAGTTGAATGTTACATGATTTTTGTCCTTCAGTATTCTCACACACTGATGTTACAAAGCCAAACCCCACAGGTGGGCGCGCATGTAGCTCTGACCCCTACAAGAGGAAGCATCCTGCTGCAAGCTACTAAGCAAAAAGTTGAACTAGGTGTTGTTCTTTATATTTTATCCTCAGTAAACAATGACTGTGTTCTGCCAGCCCCTTACTGATCAGGCTGCAGAGCATCTATCCACTCTTAACTTCCAACCATGCAATACAGCTATGTCTTGTTTTTTAAAAGGATGGATACTTGTGTGAAGTGAATGGGTAGCCTCAGTTCGGTTCTTGTTGATCAGGTGTTCACATCACAGAATGACCCTTTCTGGCACTCTGTAGAAAGTGGTACCCTATCACTACGCCTGCCTCTGATTTGCCTTTACAGTGGGCAGAAAACTTCAATTTCCAGAGCTGTCAAGCCAGCACTAAATTAGAAAGAACATTTATTTATTTAAGAGCATGGATGGATAGTTTTATGGCCGAATGACATTTGTTGTTACTCATGCTGAAAGAAACGTAAACAAACCCGGTGCTGTAGGGTTTAAACTGGTCTCCTGCAGCGATTATGGAGATTTTTTCCCCTCTTCTCTTGAGCATTCCATAACTGGCTGTGTGTATTACGGAGTTAAGAAGCTGGAGGAGAAATTTCCTTCATCAGAAACATTTTGCATAGGCTAGTGCCAAAGGCAGGACACTAGATCTGATGAACCAATGATCTGATCCAGTAAAGCCAACTCTCTCTTTCCTGTTCTTTTATATGCACCTTGTGTTGCAGTTTATGCTTTCATCCTCCTACCTTCTCCTGTCAAAGAGCTCTGCTAAGAACTGCAGTCTGCTTGATCTTTACAATACAGAGGGTTGCTTCTCCCTTTAGGTTCCCTTTGCAAAACTGTGGGGGTTCTAAGCTTCCTGGCACCCCAAAGAATTACCTAGAATTCACTGCAATACCTACAATAGGAACTTGCAGGATTTTTAAACCACAGTGTCTCTTATCCCAAAACCAATTCTTTAAAATACAGGCATGGCTAAGAAACAAACAAGGTAGTGGCTCAATCTTTCTTTCTGCAAAAGTGGATAGGAAGAGAAATAAAAAAGATGTAAAAAGATAAAGAGGACCAAACCAACTCTAATTCACAGAACTAAAGCACTACTTATAAGCAGACATCTGCAGAGACAGCTTTGAAAACGTTAAGTAAGGAGGCAGATTCCAGGGCTCACAGAGTAGCCTCTGGATGAGAAAAATCTAGTGACAACATCCAATGTCTTTAGCTTGCATAAAAGGTCAAAAAGTAGTTTTAAGACATTATTGTGGAGAACAGGAAATTAAGGCTAATAAACTCCTCACCAATGAATTCTGAAAAGAGAAGGAAAAGAGATAAACACAGGCAGTAAATATGAAGGAGAAAAGCTCTCCTAAAAATTAAGATTGGAGAGATTGTTGAAGAATTTAAGACACTTTGTTTAGACAAACCTTTATACCTCCAACTATAACAAATTTATGGAAAAAATTATGGAATATATTAATGAGATTAATAAGTCCAGGTTAACGCAGGATGAAGTGATAGATTCAGCCCTAGTCTTTACTTGCCGCACTTTTCGGCGGCAGTTGATGGAAGATCTTGAGTATCTCCCAACAGCTTACTAAGAGCTCGCTACACAGTACAGTAAGCCAATCGGAAATGCCTTCTGGTCAGTTTACTGCTACTCCAGTTCCGGGCCTGGAGTTGCTATCGCAATTTCTGGATCGATTGAGTGTTCTACACAGACTGCTCGATCGAACATGGAAGATCATGCTGATGGAGGCGATTTTGCTGCCATCAGTAATGACTTAGCCTTAGAAAGATCAACGGAGGAAGGGGAGGTCAGAGACATGACTAAATCAGTACCAACACAAAAAGCTCCAAGGGCAAATGGGTTCTCAGTACAGAGTAGATGATGACACCTGATATCACTTCAGGTAAAACTAACCACTCTTAAATTATTTGTAGAGAGAAACGAGGTTTTCAATATAAAGAAACAGGCAGATGTAGTAATCTTAAAGTTATCAACAAATAATCTGATGAGTGGCCCATGTAGGTCAATCTTATTCCTATAGACAGAAGCAAAGAAGCAGTCCTTCTTCAGTTAATACAGATAGATCAAACCGGTTTCATATATAAAATCCACAACTGATTACATTATATGAACATAAAAATAATTCATAATATGCATAAAAATAAATCAAGGTCTATTGCTATCCTTAGACACCAAGAAGGGCTTTTATAGAATACAATGTCCTTTCGTAAAGCACCGCTTTTAGAGATGGCTTTTGGAGGCAATATAAAGAGCTGGATACATATATTAGAGGACTCCTTCCAGTAGGCTAAAAGTTAACATGTTACATTAAAAAAAAATTCAAATACAAAGAGGAACCGACGATGTTGCCCTCTATGGCCTTTGTAGTTGGTACAGTGCCTAGGACAATGGGGTCCTGATCCATAACCAAAATTCTTAGGTGTTACAAATACAATACATATAATACAATACAAATACAATAATCATCTAGCTCTTAGATGGCACTTTTCATTAATAAATCTCAAAGCACTTCACACAGACTTTAAATGTAGTTCTATTAACAAAAACCTCTGAGGTCATGAAGAATTATTATCCCCATTTTACAGATGGTAAACTGAAACACAGAAAGGCTAAGAAACTTGTCCAAGTTCATATAGGAAATCTGTGGCAGAGCAGGACTTGAACCTTTTCCCTAAATCCTAAGCACTAAATAAAACAGTAAACACTGAGAGGAAAACAGAACAACAGGATTTTAAAGATATATTTAGTGCATTGTTCTTTTTTAAACCTAACATCTTTAGGCCAACACAAAAGGAAAAAAATTAAGTATCAAAATGACACCTCAGATCAGGAATTGGGTACAGATAAGAGGTAGCCCCTTCCCCTCCCTCTTTACACTCTCAGAAATAATGCAGAATTTCAGCCAGGGTTGTCTAACTAATATATAGTGTATGAAAGGGAAAAGGATATATAACCATCATCTACCTATTCAATAACAGATATATTATGGAAATTAATATCACCAAGGAACTTATAGGTCATATTAATGTACCAGTTTTGGTTTACATGAAAGTAATGTATAATAGCAAATCTCAGTATAAATCCTAAGTTTCAGGAGACCATTAACATAAAAAGAAACACAGAGTACAGGAAAGATCACCCGAAAGGGACAGATCTCTGCATGGTATAACAAATTACTTTGACAGAGCCAGGAGATAAGATTGCCTTTATGAAAAAATGGGAAAAGGGTCTCAAAACAGCTGTCATTTTGGAACAATGGGCGAGTATTTGGACTCCGAGAAAGGCTAAAGTCTCAACTATTTGTGTAGCCCTTCAGGAGGAAGTAGACTTTATAATTAACGGTTTACTATTTTTGGAATTTGAATAAAATAAGTGCACAGATCCTGGTAATAGGTTGACCAAACTCAAAAGGGCCTTTTAAAGACATTATTTTTATATCTATGACAGGGTAAAACATCCAGAAAAAAGGTTAAGGGCTGTCACGTGACTCAACAGCAGTTTGAAGGAAGGGAAGTCGTGTCATTTTTCTGGGGCAGAGAGACCAGAGGAAAGGCTTCTAGGCAATGTACCCTCTTTTAATTGGGGGAATCCCTTTGTTTTGTTTACTTCAAGAGTTTTTGTGTTTGAACTGTGCCCTGAGGCCTTGGCTTCAAATAGATTTGGGCATGGCACTGGTTTTCCTGGGTGGAATAGACAGGCATCTTTCTTTCTTTCTTTCTTTCTTTCTTTCTTTCTTTCTTTTCATAGACATAGAAGACCAGACATAAATGATCCACTTTGTGAAGTCTGTAACTGACAGAAGCTAAGGACTGATTTGATTCTTCAGAGGAAAGTGTAAAGACTCTATTATACTCCTCTTTGTGCAATACTCAACTAATGTGCATGAGGAAAAACTTGTTTCCAGTCCAGTTAGCGGGGATAGATTAAGACTAGATAGATTAAGACCAGCTCCACCAAAATTTCTGAGGTGTTTTTCCCTTCCCCATAATAGACTCTTCCTCTTTAACCTCACATCTGACATTGTTTCCTGAATCTCCACTCCTTGTGAGGGACTCCTGTAAGTTTCACAGAGGCAGTTCCTTCTCCTCATGCCTGCTTGTTGTGGTTGAGTGGAGTCTTGGAAGTGTCTGCTTGTGACACAGGTCATGAAATGCCCCTGAGTCTTTGAAAATCCTACCTTCTATCCTAATCTGACATCACCAGCTGCTGGCTCACTAATGCTCTAAACGAAACATGATGAGTGATGGTGTACTGGGTAGGATGCTGAGTCTGTCAGGAAGGAGGGCTGTAGCAGATTCAGTCTTGAGGCCACCTAATGAGTATTGGTGGTCTGTAGCAGGCTGCCTGACTTGCTACACTGCCTGACTGGATGGAAAATCAGCAAACCACTCGTAAGACCAGCATTAGCAGCAGTTTACTGGCTGCTCAAAGCATTTGCCCAAGGCTGCAATAGCTTCTGCCAGTGCCTGCTCCCAGCCTTGCTCCCACCTTGCACCCAGGCCTGCTCCTGTCTTGCCTCATGCCAGGAAACCTGTTTCCAAACCTCAGCTCTGATTCTTGGCAGCCGACTCCTGCTCTAACCACTAGGCCCAACTGCCCACATCCAACTACTGACTGTCTGAGCAGCCCCAAACACAAGCAATCAGAAAAAGAGAGTTGCCATAGTGAACCCAGATCCCACAAAGGCCAATATCTCTGTGACAGAGCGAGTGGGAGCCCTACAGAGCTTGCAAGACCAGGTTACCACCCAGCTGTTACAAAATGTGGTCCCATATGCTCATGTCATTCAGGCTTCAGCTCACCCCCCTGCCCCTGCAATCACAACCTTCCTCTTCTTGACGAGTTCAGTGGAGATTGTGACAAATTTTGTGCATTCCTAAATCAGGATTGACTCCAATTTCTTCTACGACTGCACGCATACCGCACTGACCAAGCCTGAGTGGGACTGATTATCAGCCTGTTTACCAGGGAGGACCTGGGCTTGGGTATCTTTGCTCCTGGAAACATCAAGCCCACTTCCGAGACAATCGGAGGACTTTGTCTGAGTTATAGTGATAACCTTTGAAGATCCATGTAGTGAGCATACAGCTGAAGACACACTTCAGGTTTTGCAGCAGGGACACTGGACAGTAGCTAAATATGTAGCGGCATTCTAACACTTGATAGCACACGGCAGCTGAATAAGGAAGCCCAACACTGTCATTTCTGGCTTGGCCTAAATGATATTAGAGATGAACTGGCCTGGGTGGAATTGTCATTCAGCCTGGATGCATGTCAATTATGCGTTAAGATCGGTGACCACCTGGCTGAAAGCCATCAAGAAAAAAGATGGTCCTCCTGTATCCCCCCAGCCCTACTGGCTCCAGCTCCCTTATCACCAGTTCCTTTTTCATCACCTGGATGCTGATCAGGCCAATGTGGAGAAGAAGCAATGACGGGCATTGGGCCTATGCCTACACTGTGTAGAACCAGGCACCCTACATCAAGCTTCCTTGCCAAAGTCTGAGCTGTGTCTAGTTTGCCCCCACTCCAACAGAGAGATCTGGGTTGGTTGGAACCCTTTCTCCTCTCCTACCCTTTGCTCACAAGTACAGTGATGATGGCCAATCAGCACCCAAACACATCCTCAATTCCTTCTCCAGCTTTGGAACCAAGCAATGTGTGACACTACCCTAGAGGTGCTGGTGGATTTCGGTGCCAAAGGCATTTTCATGGATCTGGAGTTCTCTGGAGCACACAAAATCCCCACGCAGCACAAGGACTCTCCTGAGTTAATGGTGTCCATAGATGGATTATTTCTTTCCTCAGGGCTGATCTCCCATTAGATGGCTCCCTTACACGTAACTATCCATTTAAGGCCATCAGGAAATCTTTCAGTTTCAGTTAATTTGTGCACCACATTCATCAGTTGCCTTGGCATCCCCTATACCCCACATATCTGCTGACGGTCAGGTATGGTATGCTTTGACTTCCCATCTTGCCCATCTCCCAAGAGCTGACCCAGGACCAGCATCCCTTTGTGGCATACCTGGCCTCCAAGAAATTCAGAGACATGAATAGAGAATCTACAGGTGACCCCAGCAACCCTACATCCACCCCAATGGCTTTAGGGATTCCTGTTAAATATCAGCACTATGTGGATGTGTTTGACAAAAAGAAAGCTAACATACTCCATCGCAGCTGTGCCGACTGTCCCCTTGACCTCTAGCTGGGAGCAGAGGTTCCCTTTGGGCACAGTTATTCCCTCTCCAAACCCAAACTACAGGCACTCTTGCAGTTCATTCACCCCTACATATCCTTAGGAGGGGCCCCGATCTTCTCTGTAGCAAGGAAAGACCTCTCCCTCTGGCCTTGTGTGGCCTATGAGCTCTGAACAAGATTACAGTCTGAAACCAGTACCCCTTATCACTTATTATTAAGCTCTTTGAAAGATTCTGCTCTGCCAAGATCTTTGCTAAGTTGGATCTTCACAGAGCTTATAAACTGATGAGGATCCAGGAAAGAGAAGAATGGAAGATCACCTTCTGTACCAGGTGTGGCCACTTTGAGTATTTTGGTGCCATGCCATGTGGGCTGTGCAACTCCAGCAACCTTCCAGCATATAAACAAAATCTTTAGGGACATGCTGGATCAGTATTGTTGTCATTTACCTGGACAACAGCCTCATTTTCTCCAAAAGTCAGGCACTGCACTATCATCACGTGCACAGTTTTGGAGAGAGTCCACGAAAGCCATCTCTACTTGAAGCTTCAGAAATTTGAGTCTGACAAGGACGCAGTGGAAATCTTGGGGTATATCATCTCTCCCAGTGGACTCATCAGGGACCCACATAAGATGGTGGCAATATCCGACTGAACTGCACTCAAAGAAATATGTGGAGTACACTGATTCCTAGGGAGTGCTAATATCTATGGGTGACTGATTCTCTAGTCTCGTTGCGCCCATAATGGTACTCCTGCAAAAAGGAGCCCAGTTCCTCTGCACCATGGAGGCTCACTTAGCCTTTCATAGAATTATAGAATCATAGAATAATAGGGATGGAAGGGACCCCACGAGGTCATCTAGTCCAACCCCCTGCTAAAAAGCAGGACCACTCCCACTAAATTATCCCAGCCAGGGTTTTGTCTAACCGGGCCTTAAATATCTCCAAAGATGGAGATTCTACCACCTCCCTAGGTAACCCATTCCAATGCTTCACCACCCTCCTAGTGAGAAAGCTTTTCCTAATATCCAACCACGACCTCCCCAGCTGTAACTTGAAACTATTGCTCCTTGTTCTGTCTTCTGTTACCCTCGAGAACAGCCTAGCTCCCTCCTCTTTGGAGCACCCCTTCAAGTAGTTGAAGGTTGCTATCAAATCTCCCCTCAGTCTTCTCTTCTGTAGACTAAATAAGCCTAATTCCTTCAGTCTCTCCTCATAAGTCATGTGCCCCAGCCCCCTAATCATTTTTGTTGCCCTCCGCTGGACTCTTTCGAATTTGTCCACATCCTGTCTGTAGTGGGGAGCCTAAAACTGGACACAGTATTCCAGATGTGGCCTGACCAGTGCCGAATAGAGGGGAATTATCACATCCCTCAATCTGCTGGCAACACTCCTATTGATGCAACTCCTACTTTGATCAACTGAAGAGGGTGTTCACCTCAGCACCCATCCTGATTCACCCAGTGCACAGTAAATCATTTATGACTGAGTCTGAGACCTCCAATTTTGCCATAGGTATATTATTTTCTCAATATGTGGATTGCTGCACCCATTTCAACTCTTGTGCCTTCTATACTCAGAAAATTATCCTGGTAGAAAAAAATATGACACTTAGGACAAGGAACAATGCCTATCATGACAACTTTCAAGGAGCGGTGCCACCTCCTGGCTACTGACACCTGCTCTGACCACTGGGCATAACCACCCACATCCCAGTCACTGACAGAGTCTAATATCTTATATGGATTATTGCCCTCTTCCTACACTTCATCTTATTCTTCTGCTGAAGTACAGCCCAGAGATCAGTTCATTCAGGCAAAGATTTAATATCATTCAGAGTTACGATCCTGCCCCCAAGAAGTGCTAGTGAATGAGAATCAGAGCTGAAGTAAGCTATAAATAATGTAAAGAGTGGCACTGGCTATCCCTGCCCTTTATTGGGTAGCATTAGAATTGCACAACTCCATGCCATGGGATCTACACTGCTCAGAGCGTCCCCTTGTGCTCAGATTGTAGAGTCCTGGGCTGTTAGAGTAGAAGGATCTGAATTTTACGTCCATCGTTGCTATGAAGTTCCAAGCATGCAACAACTGCAGCAAAGTCATTAAGTGGTCACAGATTAGTAAAATTAAATCCAAGTAGGCTTCTTGTCTTAAAAAAAAATGTAACGAGACATCTTGAGTGATGAATAGAATATGTGGTAGGAAAAGGTTAAGCAGGATTCAGCAGAAAATGCTTATCACTAACAATAGGCTATAAACTAGATGCTATTATGCCTTTAAAATCTGGCCCAATTATGATATTCTCCAACAACAGCCAGTTGCGTGCCGAACAGCCTTGGTGTCCAAGGCAGGAACCTCTGATATGCGTCACTTCTTACCTCAAGAAGATTGTTTATCGGAGTTATCAGCACTAGCTGCTGACAATTCAGCCTGCTATTGTTACATTGGCACTCAGAGCACCCTGTCTTCCAAAACACCAAGAGCAGGCCTGATGGATAGCCTGTGGGGACTATTTTAATATACTGTACTAGAGGGAACTGTTGGGAGGCACAGGCCAACTCCATTCATTCCATTTCCTTTGGAGTTTAGAATGTCTGATAAGATGGCAGGATGGTGGGGAGGGAGTTTCTTCTGCAAGAAGTCATTAATTAGAACAGGAAATATAGATAGAGGAAATCTTCAGTGCTGTGTATTGGAAGCAGAAGCTCAAAGAACAGCTTGTTTACATTGCCAGTTGCTGATTCTGTTCTAGACTGCTATTCAGACCAATAATTACATGGTGCTAAGATAAAAACCTGGCACATGGAAATGGATCCTGGGTTGTACATGTTGGGATCAATAATTTCTTGGTATGATGAATCAGTAAGTTCCTACTTAGCTCTGGGTCCCATGGACAAGGAAGAGAGAAAACTGTAACTGGAGTCATAAACTTAAATGAATGATTATAGAGTGCTTTGATTATTATAAACACTATATCGGTGCTATGCATTGATATTATAAATGAGGTATATAACCTTCTTTCTTGATTTCTTTAGTCTGAGTTTATGGCACAGACTGTTCTGGTACCAGTGACATCTTACTGCTGCCGACCATTCATGGGGATGGCTAAATACAATAACAAGGGGATTCTTCTCTGAGATACAATACAGTATTTGATGAAGTAATGTAAAATTTTGGTTTCTTCCAATTTTTACTTTTAAACATCTTAAAAATACACTTTTTAGACCCCTCTTTGCTCATCCATCGAAGGGTTCCCATACCCATACTTTGGTATCTTCTACACGTCTGGGCCCTGGTGAATGGGCTGCCCCGTGAATGTTTAGTCCTTGCACAGTTCTTTATATTTTCAAAACACTGTGTATAAACATGAATCCATCCCTCCAACACTTTCTGTGCAATCCCTGTTTCATAGATGGGGAAACCAACATGCAGGCAACGGTCATGAAATGCATCAGTAAGAATAAAAATAAAAGGCAGGATTAGAATTCAGCTCTATATAAAGGCCAGGTCTCTGCTCTGCCTACACACTCTGCCTACTCCACTCAGCGGTTATGCAGTGAGATGATCAAAGACAGCCCACACCCCTTCATGAAGCCCTGTATTACCGTGTTCTTGTTAATCCTCCCTCGCCTTTCATTGGGCCTCTTCTCATCACAACAACCCTTCATTCAAATTGCTGGTTGGAGCTCCCTTCTGGACTCAAGGGGTACATCTACACTGGAGGCTCTGTTAAGTCAACTTAACCAGGGTCGACTTTAAGTCGACTTAGAGACTCCATAGTCCTGCATCCACACTGGCAGGTGCTAGGTCTAAGGAGGAGTGGCCAGGAACTCTGAGAGGGGGCCTAGAGGCCAATTAGGTCGACTTAAGGGCTATCCCCTGTCTACACGGGCCTAAGTAGGCTTAATAAGGTCAACATAAGCCTTAGGTCGACCTTAAGAGGTGGTGTTATTAAGTCAACTTAAGGAAGCACTTAAGTCAACTTAATACAAGCCCAGTGTGGACACAGCGGTCTGTAAGTCGACTTAACCTTCCTTAAGTCGACCTAAGGCTCCAGTGTGGACATACCTCTTATTAGTTTGTGCATACTTTAAAAAAAAAATAGGCTGAAATATAGCCTAAGTGCCTCCAAAACCTCAGTGGAATTACACTGACCGCATCAATACATAATGAGTGGAGCAGCGGTCCCCAAACTGTGGGACACATCCTCTCGGAGGGACACGGGGGAATGTTCAGGAGAGGTGCATGGCAGGATCCAGGCCAGCCCCTCCCTCCCACTGAGCCAACCATGCAGTAATGGGGAGGGGTCACAGACAGATTCCATTACTGGTAAAAGGGGGGTGCAACAGGAAATATTTGGACACCACTAGATTAGAGAAAACACAGACAAATAATTACATATTCCAATGCTGCTTGTTTCTTTAATAGATGCCCCTTTTAGTTTCTCCATAATATTGACTGTTACACTTCTCAGGTAGCCAGAGACGATTTCAACTGATGTGACAATGACATTTCCTTTCCGGGAGATTTTAAACCTCGTTTCACAGAGGCATGCATTACACACACTGGGTGCATCTACACTAGTAAATTAAGTCGACTTAAGCATGCTTAAGTCGACTTAATTTACTCTGCGTCCACACTGGCATATCCTTAAATTGACTTAAGCTGCTGCTTAAGTCGACTTAAGGAAATTCAAAGTCGACTTTATAAAGCCTCCTATAAAGTAGACTTTGAAGCTTAAGTCGACTAATGCAAAATTTTGATGAAAACAACTTTATTTTTTGGTTTAAAAACTTCTGAAGGAAATTTTACCCTTTCCAACCAAGCTCTAATATTCACCTGTTACAAAAACCAAACAGACATATATTAAAGCTTTTCCCCAAATGAATCATAATTGGTCCTGTTCATTTGTAGCCATCTGGGTGGTATAAACCGAAACATTAATATTGCTGCAAACATTCACCTGTGTCATAATAGTGTAGAAAATTACAAGGTAATAGGGGTTAAAAGGAACACTGTCACATTGAATTTGATACAACATTTAGTTTTGTAAAAGCAAACTTCTGCAAAATCCAAATAGAAATGTTTCCATTTTAAAAAAATCCAACAGCTCCATGTTATTTTAACAAACACATTTTCCCCTACAGTGTTTTAAATCCAGACTCCTAACATTTTGCTAATGCATGAGAACCTAAAGGCAAAACTGAACAGAAACTGACTGTAGGGAAATCCAATAGTCTGCATGCATTGCTAAGGCTGAGAGAAATGCAAGTAGTAATCTAGCAGGAAAAAGAATATCAAGTAAATTCTCGTTTTCAGAATTCTTTTCATTTAGGTAGTATAAGGAATCATAAAAAGCACAGGGAAGGATAAATATTATCTAAATAGATAAATATTATCTAAATCTAAATTATTCCAAGAGTGCCCCTTTAAAAAGAATGAAAATAATTATAAAATGGTTATTATTTGTTTCATTGCAGTGTTATTGTAGCCATGTAGATCCCAGGATATTAGAGAGACAAGGTGGGTGAGGGAGTATTTTGTACTGATCCAAGTTCTGTGGGTGAGTGAAACAAGCTCTTCTTCAGCTCTGTGAAACTTAATTAGAGTTTCAGACCTAACTGAGAGGGGGCAGAGGGCTAGAGTGTAGCCCCCACACCCCCCAGATCAGTATGCCAGGAAGAGGAGGAGCTTGCGGATGTTCTCCCCAGCAGCTTTAGGAGCATCATGTCTCCTGCTGGAGTTGTGCAGCTCTGCACTGTCTTCACAGGTTGGGTCTGGGTTTAAACTGACACTAAGACTACGTCTATGCTGGTGGTGGCAGATTCGCCGCAGTCAGTGCACTCTTCTGTGTTCGATTGAGCCGTCTGTTAAGATGCGCTCAATTGAACATGTAACCTAAGTTCGAACTCCAGCCCTGTAACTGGAGTAGTGCTACCCCGACTAGATGCCATTTCCTATCGGCTTAGCGCAGTGTGTGAGGGGTAGTTAGGAAGTCGTTGGGAGATATGCAAGGTATTTTACATATCTTGCGTATCTCCTGTTGACTGCCACTGGAAAGTGCAGCAAGTATAGTCTAGGGCTAATCCATCACATAGCACACAACTATCGCTCAAAACAAAGAACTATCACCCTGGGGTCTTCATCCAAAATACTATTCAAATGGGTTGAGTATTTTATATTTTTGGCCACTGACAATCCATCTTCTCTCACTTATACTAAGCAGCCTCATTCACCGGAAAATCTTTACTTAATTCCTTCATTGTTCTCTGCAACTGCAATATGAATGCCTTAAGAATTCTTCAAATTCCAAAGGGGTAGCCATGTTAATCTAGGTCAGCAAAATAAACAAGGAACTGTGGCACTTTTAGGCTATGTCTACCCTTGTAAAGTTACATCAATTCTGTTGTCTGCTTAACAAGGTCGACTTTAAGTCGACTTAAAGTCGAACTTGTTAAGTTGACTTAACAGAGTGGCTACACTTTAAGTCGTTTTAAGTCGACCTTGTTAAGTCGACTTAACAGGAGACATAGCCATCCAAACTGGCTTTAAATAGACTTAATAAGGTCGATTTAGCGCTATTCCCCATCCTCACTGGCTTTAAGCCACCTTAAGAAGTTGACTTAAGGCTTAAGTCGACCTTCAGAGGTGGTGTTGTTAAGTGAACTTAAGGAAGTGCTTAAGTTGATTTAATAAAAGCCCAGTGTGGACGCAGCTTTGTGTAGGTTGACTTAAGTGTCCTTAAGTCGACCTAAATTGCCAGTGTAGATGCACCCTTAAAGACTAATGAATTTATTTATCGCATGAGCTTTTGTGGGAGACAATCCCACTTTGTCACTTCAAAGCATCTGATGAAGTGAGATTGTCTCCCACGAAAACTTATGCGATAAATAAAATAAATAAAAGTGCCACAGGACTCCTTGTTCATTTTTAAGAATTCTTGTAATCTCTTGAGGATGTTTTGTCCAACTGAATCTTTTTAAAATAACCTACTGAAGATCCCTTCCCCACAGAGTGAGTGCATACTGTATGCTCCTATCTATTATTCCATAACAACAGTACAGGTTAGCTGTGCAGAAGAGACAGCCTTTAGTTCCTTTCCATGCCATAGAGTTTTATGACAGGGGTTGGATGTCTCAATGGGATACAGAGCCTTTCTCCCATACAGCTCTGCTGCTGTTCATATCTGGCCTGGGATATGAATGAATGGGTAATGAATGAAAGTCATGATAATTAAAAAGCCTATATGAGATAAGTCTATAATCAAAGGCTATGTCTACACTTACTAAAATTAGTTCGAATTAGTTAGTTCGAACTAAGTAATTCAAACTAGTTTTAGTTAGTTCGAATTAACTTAATTCAAAATAGAAAAAATTAGTTCGAACTAAGCAAGTGCCATTCATGGCACTTAGTTCGAACAGGCTATTCGAACTTATTAGTTTGAATTAAGGAAGCCCTTAATTTGAATTAATTAAAGCCTTGCGTAGCCATGGCTTTAGTTTGTTCGAATTAAGCTTCCTTAATTCGAACTAACTTGCCAGTGTAGACATAGCCAAAGTGCTTTTCCTATTGGAGTAGTTAAACATCCACAATACCTAGACCCCAGCACAACTGGTCACTCCTGCAGAAAGCTTCAGAAAGAAGACCAAAAAGCAGATGGGCACAGAGCCGTAAGCTGCTTAATTATTCCTAGAGCGGATCTCTTTATGTCTGGGAAGAAGCACGATGGCTGCGCAGCACAAGAGATGTTTATGCTGCTATTGCTTATGCTGTGACTGTTCCATGGATGGAGGGGACTTGAGTCTCCAGAGCTTTCAGTCCAACACCTTTTAAAATTTACTATTGGAAATTCACTTAAATTCAAACAAAGAAAAAAATACAACTAGGGAATATTAAGGAGGGGGGAAAAAGATCTGTGGATGTTTCTGTTTCAAAACCAACCCCCCCCCTCCAACCCTTTTCCATCCTTCTGCAGTGTGCCAAGAACCTTTCTAACTCACATCTGCCTTTGGTTTCCTCTCTGTTTATTCAGTCACCAGTTATCAGGAGACCTCTTGTTTTGTTTCAATGAGCTGCACAATTTGAAGCAACTGTGGTAGCTATAATGGCTCTTAGACCAAACAGATTCCTTTATGGCACAGAGAAATTGGATTGAATTAAAATAGAAATTTCCAACAACAACATTTTCTCTCCAAACTGTTCTGAGAATTATTATAATATGATTTCCCCCCACCTAATAAACAATACACAGACTTCAAAGGCCTTGGAGTTTGTTTTCATACAATTAACATTAAATGAGATTAGACATATTGATTTATGCTGCTGCAATTCCTTTTCTTTTTCTTTTTGAGAAAATGAAAATATGTTAACAATTAAAATCACATGAACTTGGATTCTTCTGGCTCCTAAATTAATAAGATAGATGACTAGTATGCTTGTCTAAAAACATCTTCTGGGGGAAATCTGCCATGACAGTAAGGGTACTGCGTCTCACTGTGGTCATACTAGCTTTTCTTTATTGCCCCAATTAAATCCATGGAGCTGTGCCCACTCCGTGAGGGTGGCAAAGCTCTGACAGCTGAGCATCTCTCATCATTTTCTCTTTGTCTCTCCAGCAGAGGTCTAACAGTGCCTGCCATTGATACAGAGCATGTGCTAACTGAACACTGGACTAATTATTTCCCCATTTCAGGTTCCCTACAAGTCCACACACCTCCTTCTACTTTTTTCCTTTTCCTCTCAAACAACCATGTGGTCTTTTTAACTGTAAGACCAGAATGGCTGGAAGTGTTAGGAGCTGGCAACTCCACGGCAGCTTTCCAAAGCAATATGAAATAATATCAGCATAATAATGGGTTTATTGTATGGCAGTTACTGACTGGAGCCTGTGTACTTCAAGTTCTGGAAATCAAGGGGGGAAAAGTCACTAGAGAATCTTGGCAGGGGAGTCAGCACAGATGGAGGTAACATTTCAGGCTTTGCTTACAAACACAGTGACCTATCCCTTGATCCACAGGACTCTTTGGATGATTAATGAGCCAGAGCAGATTCTGAAACGTGATTAGATGCCAATGAACTTTGATTAGTTCTCTATTACAAATCGTGAGTGATGGGGGGGGGGGAAGTTTAAAATAAAAGGGTCTTTTGTTATTGGCAATGTATTTTGTATGTGTGATTTTGTTTTGTTTTTGCATTTAGTTCCTTCAACATGAATTTAAATATGGAGTTTGCTGTGTGACCTATACAAGGAGTTACATCAAAAGCAACAATATTCTTGCCAACTCTTCAAAAGTTAATACTTCCCTTGTGAGTCATAGAACACACATATTCTCACTTCCCAGCTACCTATGCCTGAAACTGACATTCAGGCTCAGTATTTAAATCTATAAAAGAAGTGCTGGTTCATTTTTAATTCTCTTTCTTTCAGTTTAGACTGTCCACTTTCTTCTGTTCAACTCTTAGAGCTTTATTATATCAAGTTCAAAGGGGTAGCTGTGTTAGCCTAGTTCAGCAAAACAAACAAGGAGTCCTGTGGCACTTTTAAAGACTAACACATTTATTTTTCTCCTGAGCTTTCGTGGGTGAAGTCCCACTTCATGAGATGCCAGAGTGGAGAAAACTTACTCTGGAATCTGATAAAGTGGGATATCGCCCACGAAAGCTCATGTGAAAAATATTTTTTTTAATCTTTAAAAGTGCCACAGGACTCCTTGTTTGTTTTATTACATCAAGGAACCTTTCATTAATGCAAATATGGATTTAGAGGGAAAGGCAAAAGTTAGATAGATGCCAGATTGATGGCACTTGTGTGCATGTGTTACTGTATTTTGGGGATGAGTGGACACTTTATTTACTATGACTGACTATATAGAGATAATGATACGTAACCACTTTGAAAATCCTTTGAGAGCAAAGGATAAAAAAATGCTATATAAATACTTATGTATTTGTATTTATAGGGATTATCCCAGGATGAAGCACCACATTTTGATGTGTGCTACCTTGCCCCTTGACTTTCTGTGACTTCTTTCCTAGGACCTTGAAATCATTCATGAAACCCAGAGACCAAAATAACATAGGTCTACAGCATGACTTAGAACTGAATGGAAATTGCCCAGTCATGTGTCTTAACTACAAGGTCATCCTTCTTCCTTTGCAAAAACTTGGGATATAGTCTGAGGTGTTAAGATTTAGATGCTACTTTTTAAAATGTGTCAATAATAATTTCATATGGAATTTTACACACAAAGAAAACAGCAGTCAAATATTGAGTTTAGTTTTCATAGAGGATACGGGTTAACAGCATATACAATGTTTTTTAACATAAAACCATTGCTAAAATTTATATGCACTGCAAAAGTCACTTACAACTAAAATTTCCATGTATCAAGTAGCCCTCCCTAACAATCTTTTTTTAAATGTATAATCTAATCCAAGCAGGGTCTGCTCAGTACCACTATGCCCCACTATTTCTGCGTCAATGGCCTCCTTTACATGAGGGGCCACCTATAAATCCCTAAGACTAGAAGTGCAGGGCATACATCATGATACTCACTGGGTGAGTCATTGTGGACAATCCAAGACTGTGCACTGTTGCTTGCTTGTTCTAGTGGCCACAAATGCAGGACAGCATTTTGACCTAGATCAAGTACTGCAACACCTGTGGTTGAACAAAACTCCCTTACCCTGGAGCAGGCCTCTTGACCTTCTAATGCCATTCAATCCCTTCTCGGGCTTAGTCATGCAAATCTCCTAACTGTATAGTGGAACTACCTGAATCTAAAGGCCATACCGCCATACTGACTGTTGTGGACCAACTCAACAACAGGGCCCATTTTGTATATGCAAGGGCACATATCTTCTGACTGTGGATATCTCCGTCTAGTTATAGTCTTCCACTTCCATGGTCTCCCCAACCATCTTACCACAAACCATAGCTCCCAGTTCTTATCCAGATATTGGAAGGAGGTGTATCACTGCACATCACCCTCAAACAGATGACAAGTTGTAATGGGTTAGCCAGGAACTTGAACAAAACCTGTGCTGCTTCCTGAACAAATGTCAAAACAACTAAGTTGTGTTATTCCCATTTGCTGAATTCACGTATTACGATGCCTACCTGTACACCAGATCTACCAGTCTTCCAAGTCTCGCCCATGAAACATTTTCTTGACAATCCATTCCCTGGCAGGCCTACACCACCTCCACAGTTCAAGTTCAAGAACATGAGGAGTACCCCATTCATGACTTCCTGGGTTCCCAAATGTATAGAAGGACCCTGTACTACCTGATCAATTGGGAGGGTTACAGGCCCAAAGAACAGTCTTGGAAGCCAGCTCATCCTGTGCATGTCCCTGCAAAAATATAGGCTTTTTACTGTAATCATCCTAAGAAGCCTGGTCCCATAAGACCCAAGGAGAGGGGGTGATGGTGTCAAACACGATGGGTCTCAAGCCCTGCATCACTATGCTACAACAGCTGGTGAGGGAGATGCACTGATTCCTGCTGGTTGGAGCTCACAGAGTGAAACAGGAGTGCAGGAGGCTCAGATTCAGAAGCACTGAGGCCATGGGGACTTCCTTGGTGGAAAAGTGAGACTCCTTGGGAGTCTGGCATACTGAAGGGCTAGCTTTCACAGACTGTTTAAAAACTGGGGCATAACACAGAATCTGTGTATCTGTGACATGGTCATAATGGACAAACAACTCAACATGAGCTTCCAATGTGAAGTTGTGACAAAAAGGAGTAATGTGATCCTTGGATGTATGGGTAGGGGAGTAGTAAGTAGGAATAGAGAGGTGATTTTACCTCAGTATACGGTACTGGTGAGAAGATATTGGATTACTGCATACAATGCATAGAATCATAGAAACTGCAAGGGACCATGAGAGGTCATCGAGTCCAGTCCCCCGCACTTGTGGCAGGACCAAGTACCCTCTTAAACCATGCCTGAAAGGTGTTTGTCTAACCTGCTCCTAAAATCTTCCAATGATGGAGATTCCATAACCTCCCTACGCAACTTATTCCGGTGGTGGTTAATCACCCTGACATTTAGGAATTTTTTTCCTAATGTCCAACCTAAACCTTCCTTCCTGTAATTTAAGACCATTGCTTCTTGTCCTATCATCAGCAATTAAGGAGAATAATTTTTCTCCCTCCTCCTCCTTTTAAGGACTTGAAAACTGTTAGCACATCCCCTCTTGGTCTCCTCTTTTCCAAACTAAACAAGCTGAATTCTTTCAGTCTTCCCTCATAAATCAAGTGTTTAATCATTCTTGTTGCTCTTCTCTGGACTTTCTCCAATTTGCCCACATCTTTCCTGAAATAAGGCGCCCACACTTGGACACGCTATTCCACTTGAGGACTAATCAGCGCAGAGTAGAGAATTACTTCTCATGTCTTACTTACAATATTCCTGTTAATACATCCCAGAATGGTGTTTGCTTTTTTTGCAACAGTGTTACATGTTGACTCATATTTAGTTTGTGGTCCACTATGACATCCAGATCCCTTTCTGCAGTACTCCTTCGTAGGCAGTCATCGCCCATTTTGAATGTGTGTAATTGATTGCTTTTTCCTAATTGGAGTACTTTGCACTTGTCTTTATTGAATTTCATTTTATTTACCTCAGACCATTTCACCAGTTTGTCCAAATCATTTTGAATTATGATCCTATCCTCCAAACCACTCGCAAGTCTCCCAGCCTGGTATCATCCGCAAACTTTATAAGTGTACTCTGTATGCCATCATCTAAACCACTGATGAAAATATTGAACAGAACCAGACCCAGAACCAATCCTTGCGGTAGCCTACTTGTTATGCCTTTCCAGCGTGACTATGAACCATTGATAACTACTCTCCGCAAGGAGTTATCCAACTAGTTTTGCGTCCATCTTACAATAGCTCCATCTAAATTGCACTTTCCTAGTTTCTTAATGAGCAGGTGATTCTGGTATCCATTTCTTAAGAAAAGGATGTTGAAAAATGAAAGACTGCAGAAGAGTGCCACAAAAATTATTCAAGGGCTGGAGAAAATGCCTTACTGGGTGCATCTACACTGTAAATTAAGTCAACTTAAGCAGGCTTCCCGGGAGCTGGAGCGTGGTCCCGACTAGGAGGGAGCGTGGGGCTGAGAAGTCCTGGGAAGAAAGGAGCCCACGGGTCCCAGCAAAAACCCGTGGGGGTCCTGGAGAGAAGGGAGCTGCTGGTTCCCTTTTTGCCAGGACCCGCGGGGGTCCTGGAGAGAAGGGAGCCACCGGCTCCCTTCTTCCCGGGACCACGCTCCAGCTGGTGGGAAGCCTCTGGGTCTCATTGCCAGCTGGGCTTCCCTGGGCCTCCCCAAACAGTTGGGTGTGGGGCAGGCTCTCCCTGGACCTATCTAGTCGACTTAGAAAGTCTATACTAGACTCTCTAAGTCGAGTTAGTAAGGCCCACTTTAAGTTGACTTAGGAGTCCTGTGAGGACTCTCTAAGTCGACTTAATAAGGTCTACTTAAAGTCAACTTATTTAAATCGACTTATTTAAGTTGACCTAAACCCCTAAGTGTAGACATAGCCACTGCTCTTAAAAATCTCCAATGATAGAGATTCTACAACCTCCCCAGACAATTCATTTCAATGCTTAACTATCTTGATAATTGGGACATTTTCCTAATGTCTCTAACCTAAACTGCCCTTGCTGCAATTTAAGTCCTTTCTGCTTCTTGTCCTATCCTCAGATTAACAAGAACAATTTTTCTCTCTCCTCATTGTAACAACCTTCTATGTTCCTGAAAACTGTTATCATGTGTCCCCTCAGTCTTCTCTTCTCCAGACCAAACAAATCCAGTTTTTTTAAAATCTCCCCTCATAGGTCATGTTTTCTAGACCTTTAATTATTTTTGCTGCTTTTCTCTGGACTTTCTCCAATTTGTCCACATCTTTCCTGAAATGGGGCACCCAGAACTGCATACAATACCCCAACTGAGGCCTAATTAGCATGGAGTAGAGTAGAAGAATTACTTCTTGTTCTTGCTTACAACACTCCTGCTGATACATCCCAGAATGATGGGAGCGGGAGGGAGGAGTGGGGGGAGAGGGGTTGTTTTTGGTTTTTGCTTTTTGCAACTTTATTATACTGTTGACTCATATTTAGCTTGTGATTCATTATGCCCCCAGATCTCTTTCTGCAGTACTCCTCTATTGGCAGTCTTTTCCACATTTTGCATGTGTGAAACTGACTGCTCCTTTCTAACTGAAATACTTTTCATTTGTCCTCATTGAATTTCATCCAGTTTACCTCTGACCAGTTCTCCAGTTTGTCCAGATCATATTGAATTTTAATTCTATTCTCCAAAACACTTTCAACCCCTCCCAGCTTGTCTGCAAACTGTATAAGTGTACTCTCTATGGCTCTATCTACACTGGTAAATTAAGTCGACTTAAGCTTGGCTTAAGTCGACTTAATGTGCCCTGCGTCTACACTACACTTTGCTTAAGTCGACTTAAGCAGCTTGCTTAAGTCGACGTAAGGAAAATAAAGTCGACTTAATGAAAATTAAGTCGACTTTATTAAACCACCTTTCTACTCGACCTAAGGCTTAATTCGACTTTCTAAAGTCGAATTAAGCCAGTGTAGCCCTGGGGTAGCCCGAAGTCGACTTAGGGCTACCCCAGGACTACACCAATGCCCTCCCTGCCGGGGGGGGGCACAAGGGGAGCCTGGCATGCCCCCCAAAGGGCAGGGCATGTGGGCACGGTGTGACACTGTCTGGATTTAGGGAAGCATTTATGATATTATTTTCTATGGATATCTCATAAATGCTATAATCCATAGGAACTATGTCATGTTTGGTATCAATAGAAAGGTAGTCATTTGCTGGGAATGATTATATAGTTTATGTCTAGGAATTCTATTGCGATTAGAAGATAGGAATTTGATGTTCTATCCATACTTTAACTTGTGTCATTCTGGACAAATGTCTTAGATAGGAAGGTGTGAACAACCATTGTCTCCTTAATGTTAAGGAATCTGCCAGGTGATGTGGTCCCAGGGAGTAAACTGATGAGCCATTAAGGATACAATGGTTGTATTCTTTATGTCCTCAATGGCTCATCAGGATACTCCCTGGGACCAGATCACCTGGCAGATTCCTTAACATTAAGGAGACAATGGTTGTTCACACCCTCCCGTCTAAGACATTTGTCCAGAATGACACAAGTTAAAGTATGGATATAACATCAAATTCTTAACTTTCTTCCACACGCAAGGGTAGGGGCCTGAGCAGAGACAGAGGCATCCTGGATGTGAATGCCTGGCTGTGAAGATGGGGTTACCAGGAGGGCTTTGGCTTCCTCGACTCTGGGGTGCTGTTCCAGGAAGAAGGACTGCTAGGCAGAGATGGGGTGCACCTATCAAGGAAGGGGAAGAGCATATTTGGACATAGACTGGCTAACCTAGTGAGGACGGCTTTAAACTAGGTTTGAAGGAGGAAGGTGACCAAAGCCCACAGGTAAGTCACAATGAGGGAGACCTGGGGGAGGGGATGGAACTTAGGGAAGCCGGGGCTATAATAGCAGGGATAAAAGAGAGACTAGTCAGAACTGGGGGAGAGGGGGGATCAAATTGGTGTCTTACATGTCCTAATGAAGCCCTAATACCTGAAGTGAGTGGGGAAGGAGGACACCGGGAGAAAATGTAAGAAGGAAGATGCAACAGGAGAGACAATCAGCAGGGGAAGTAGGGCTATTGGCCTGGTATCTTAGGTGCCTGTACACAAATGCAAGGAGCCTGAGAAACAAGCAGGAAGAATTGGTAGTACTGGCACAGATAAGGAAATATGATGTAATTGGCATAACGGAGATGTGGGGGGATAGCTTGCAACACTGGAGCACTGCCACAGATGGGTATAAATTGTTCAGGAAGGACAGGCAGGGAAGAAGAGGTGGAGGATAGCACTTTATGTAAAAGAGCTGTATGACTGCTCAGAGCTCCACTATGAAAGTGGAGACAGGCCGGTTGAAAGTCTCTGGGTTAAGTTTAGAGGAGAGTGCAACAAGGGTGATGTCGTGGTGGGTGTCTGCTATTGACTGCGGTGGATGAGGCATTCTATGGATAACTAGCAGATGTTTCCAGATCACAGGCCCTGGGGGACTTCAACTACCCTGATATCTGCTGGGAGGGCAATTCAGTAGCACACAAGCAATCCAGGAAGTTTTTGGAGAGCATTGAGGACAACTTCCTGGTACAAATGCTGGAGGAACCAACTAGGGGCCTTGCACCTCTTGACCTGTTGCTCATAAACAGAGAAGAATTGATCGGGGAAGTAGAAGTGAATGGCAATCTGGGCAGCAGTGACCATGAGATGGTAGAGTTCAGGATCCTGATCAAAGGAGGAAAGGAAAGAAGCAGAGCACAGATCCTGGACTTCAGAAAAGAAGATTTTGGCTCCCTTAGGGAGCTGATGGGCAGAATCCCTTGGGAGACTAATCTGAAGGAGAAAGGAGTCCAAGAGAGCTGGCTGTATTTTAAAGAAACCCTACTAAGGACACAGGAAGACAACATTCTGATGTGCAGAAAGAACAGCAAATAGGGATGGTACCCAGTTTGGCTTAGCAGAGAACTCTGCAGTGAGCTGAAACACAGAAGAGAAGCTTACAAGAAGTGGAAGCTTGGACAGATGAGTAGAGAGGTGTATAAAAATATTGCTTGGGCTTGCAGGGATAAAATCAGAAAGGCCAAAGGGCAGTTGGAGTTGCAGCTAGCAAGGGGGTGAAGGATAACAGGAAGGGGTTCTACAAATATGTCAGTAACAAGAAGAGGCTCAGGGATGGTGTAGGTCCCTTATTGAATGGGGCACATATCCTTTTGGCGGATGATGTGGAAAGGCTGAAGTACACAATGCCTTCACAGGCAGGGTCAGCTCCCAGGCTACTACACTGGGTAACATAGAATGGAGAGAAGGAGAGAGAAGGAGAGAGAAGAAGAGCAGCCCTCGGTGATGGAAATCAGGTTAGGGACTACTTAGAGAAATTGGATGTGCACAAGTCTATGTGGCTGGATGAACTGCATCCAAGGGTGCTGAAGGAGTTGGCCGCTGTGATTACAGAGCAGCTGGCCATTATCTTTGAAAACTCATGGTGAACGGGGGAGGTTCCGGATGACTGGAAAAAGGCAGATATAGTAACTATCTTCAAGAAAGGGAAAAAGGAGGATCTGGGGAACTACAGACCAATCAGCCTCACCTCAAAGAATCCATTCTGAAACACTTGGAGGAAAATAGAGTGATCAGGAACAGTCAGCATGGATTCATGAAGGGAAAATCATGCCTGACCAACCTGATTGCCTTCTAAGATGAGATGGCTGGATTTGTGGATATGGGAATAGCTGTCAACATGATACACTTCAACTTTAGCAAAACTTTTGATACGGTCTCCCACAGCATTCTTGTGAGCAAGTTAAGGAAGTTTGAATGAATGGACCGTAAGGTGGATAGAAAACTGGCGAGATCATCGGGCTCAGCAGGTAGGGATCAATGGCTCAATGTCTAGTTGGGAACCAGTAATGAATGGAGTGCCCGAGGGGTGGGTCCTGGGGCTGGTTATGTTTAACATCTTCATTAATGATCTGGATGGTAAGTTCACAAATGACACCAAGCTGGGGAGAATCGTAGACACGCTGTAGGGCAGGGATAGGATTCAGGGAGACCTACACAAATTGAAGCACTGGGCCAAAAGAAATCTCATGAGGTTCAACAAGGACAAATGCAAAGTCTTGCACTTAGGATTGAAAAATCCCATCTACTGCTACAGGCTGGGACTGATCAGCTAAATAGCAGCACTGTAGAAAAGGACCTGGGGGTTATGGTGGACGGGAAGCTGGATATGAGTCAACAGTGTGCTCTTGTTTCCAAAAAGTCCAATGGCATATGGGCTGCATCAGTAGGAGTGTTGCCAGCAGATCAGGGATGTGATTATTCCCCTCTATTCGGCACTGGTGAGGCCACATATGGAATACTGTGTCCAGTTTTGGGCTCCCCACTACAGAAAGGATGTTGACAAATTAGAAAGAGTCCAGTGGAGGGCAACGAAAATGATTAGGGGGCTGAGGTACATGATTTATGAGCAGAGACTGAAGGAGCTAGGCTTATTTAATCTGCAGAAGCGAAGACTGAGGGGGGATTTGATAGCAACCTTCAACTACTTGAAGGGGTGCTCCAAAGAGGAGGGGGCTAGTCTGTTCCAGTAGTAACAGAAGACAGAACAAGAAGCAATGGTTTCAAGTTGCAGCTGGAGAGGTCGAGCTTGGATATTAGTAAAAACTTTCTCACTAGGAGGGTGGTGAAGCATTGGAATGGATTACCTAGTGAGGTGGTGGAATCTTCCTCTTTGGAGCATTAGGTCAACTTAACAAAGTGGACTTAAGCGTCCACACTGGGCTTAGGTCGACCTAAAGAAGGGTTAGGTCGACTCAAGGAGGCTTAAGTCGACCTAATGGGTGGTTCTTATTAAGTCGACTTAAGCGTTCATTAAGTTGACTTAAGGAATTTCTTAAGTTGACTTAATGAAAGCCTGGTGTGGATGCAGCTTTAAGTCGACTTAAGCCTCCTTAAGTCTACTTAATTTGCCAGTGTAGACATAGCCTAAGATTCTATGATTCTACGAGTATTTACTCTTTGATGATTGGCTTTTGCCATGTATTGAAGTGCTGTATGGGAGCTGAAGCTAACCTCAAACTTTCAAGAACAGCTCTTTCTCCCCCAATAAGAGATTGTGCCACATTCCAGGGCGCCAGCAGTTCGAGGGCAGTCACTCTAATATGTACCTGCCCGGTACTCCTTTGAAACATCAAAATCCTTCTGTGCAATACCTAAAACCACTTGCTTTGCAGGGCTCTTCTGGTCAACTTAACAAGTCGATTTAACTTTTCAAGTATTGACAGAGCTTTGGCTCCCCGCTGAGAAGGAAGCCGTGGTCCCTGCTGAGAAGGGACCTGCGGCTCCTTTCTCGCTGGGTCCCATAGGTTCTGGCAAGAAGGGAGCCACACTCCCCTCTTGCTGGGACCCATGCGGGTCCTGGGGAGAAGAGAGCAGGGATCCCTTCTTGCCGGGACCTGGAGAAGGGAGCGGGGCTCCCTTCTTGCCAGGACCCGCGCGGGTCCCGAAGAACACAGCCACCAGCACTCCACGGACAGGGGACGCCCTTAAGGACACCTTAAGTCGACTTAATGAAAGCCTGGTGTGGACATGGAGTAATTTAGGTTGACTTAAGCATTCTTAAGTTGACCTAAATTGCTAGTGTAGGCATACCCTAAGGTGTTTATCCTCACAACACGATGAGGTGGGGAAGTGGTATTAGCCCCACTTTACAGCTGGGGAACTGAGGTGATTTGTCCAACGTCACAGAGGAAGCAGGTGGGGAAGTAAGGAATCAAATCCAGGTCTCTTAACTCAGGCTAGTGACCAAACCATGGGATCTTTCTTCCATCTATTCAAATCTCACAACCAAACACACACAGAATCTCAAGGAAAACTGATCTACATTTTTGTAATTGGTCCTTCTCTATGGTGCCATGGGCTAAAACAAGACCGCCAGAGTCAAACAATTCCAAACTTCATTGTGAGGATAGGAGTCACAATTCATATTTTGTGATGTGTGCTCATATTTAATAATTACTCTTTGTTTCTTAGATAATTTTTGGTGATACGTAATAATTTCATAGTCTGTGCAATTTCCTATGGATTACTGGGTAGCTACCCATAGTAGCTATGATTTATTGGTAGGCAGAAGCCATGGAATTTCTCCCCGTCTAAACTATCTGGTCCTTGGCTCTAAACATTCATGAGCTTCCCAGTCAAGGAATACATTTTTCCTTTCTGTATATTTTTTTCTGTGGTCTGCATTATGATCTGTAAAATGTAGTAAGACACAGTGTTTATCTCAGTATGCAGCTTCCACACCTTTGCATGGCTTCCCAATGTCATTTCCTCTGTCTAGGTATTTCAGAAATAAATCACTGGAATTAATAAAATGATCACTATGGATTCAATTCTGATCGTGAAAACAAAGCTCCAGTAACAGGGACAATGCTCATGGCAATTAAGAGGAAGTAGGGGTGGGATCTGAATCCCTAGACTTGCAACATGGTTCAGTCAATGTGTAGCTACTGTTTGCCATGGGAGAGTATCAGAAGTGCCTCCTGCTCACCTTTTATAGGACTATGGTGATGTGGCTCTGCACAGTTTATGGACTTCTTCACTGTGTTACCAGCATGTTCCCCTCTAGTCAGTCAGTTGCAAAGGATCACCATAGTGATCTCTGCATCACATTTGGGCACAGCATCTTCATGTGTGTTTTTGCTTCCCTGACACTTCAATTTTTCTCCTGCACTAAATTCTAGTGCAGGAGACAATCTTGCCCTTCATAAACAACAAGCTGGTCCAACACTGTATTGGAAGACCCTGAAGTCCAAGCTGCCTACATTCTGAGCATGGCATGGAAACTGAAAGTGAGAAACTGGTGGGCACATGAACTCAATAGAACATTCTTTGTCAAGGGGCTTAACAGAGTACACACTCTATTACTGGTGTCACTAACCCTTGTGTTTTTATTTTATGCCAATCAAAACAGGATCTCTTTTGTCTTTAATAACGAGAGGCTTGTGCCCAAACCTAGAATGAGAAGATAAACATCAATTGGCTTTTCCAACAAGATATGTTTAATTGGCTCTAGACAAAGGAAATGTTAAAAACAAACCAAAACAAAAACAAACAAAAAAAAACAGCCCCCCCCCAAACAAGCAATAAAAAAAACCCACCACCAAAAAAATCCCAAACAAACCAAACCCAAAATGACAAAATGAATTGAAAACCTTGAGACCTCTATTTGCATTTAAAAACCCTCCTTCTTGCCTAAGAGATTCTATTTACTGTACTGATCTCTACTAATTTAAATAAGTATTCATCAGACATTATATTAGATATCACAGTCAGGCAGCATATGATCCAGAGAAAACTTGTTTATTCTGTGTATTTGGACCTGTAGATCAGATAAAACAAAAGTCTCCTGTTTTCCCATATGTTGCTCTTTTAGAACACTTTGGGTGAAATTTCTAAAAGTATAGAATATTAAAATTTTATATATATTATAAATATACTGTATATGGCAACCTCAGTATTTTGGGGGAGACCTATGAAAAAGTGTTTTGCCCTTTTTCCCAGCTGTAACTGACATGATAAAGCTGAAATACAATTAAAAAGAGTTGCAAGTATACATAACTAGGGTCTAAATTCCTATACAGATTTGTTCCCCCAAACTGTACCCCAAGGGGGAGGTTTGTTTGGATTCACCAGATGCAGTCAAAGACCATTGAAAAAATGGATGATTTTTATTGAATACCAGGATAAATAACGCCAAGCAAGCAAAGCAAAGTAATAAGTGGTGAGAGCTTACATCTCTTCAGCAGCTGGGGACCCCTGACAGCTGCGGGCGACCCCAAGGAGGTTCCTGAGGCACCTTGGTCCTAGGTTACCGAGGTAGCCTGGGCCATGGTCCTATGGCGAAGTCCACAGGTTCTCAGAGGCTATGCTAACATATAGTATTTCAGGAGAAGGCGGGGTAATCAAGCACACTTTCCCTTCACATGCTCAGGCTCAAGGCCAAGGTAACTTGAAGAAACAAATAAGGAGTACATCACAGCCAAGCCTTGCAAAACAGCAAAAAGCAAAACACCTTATATCAGGCCCCAGCTGGTTCCCACAGAAGACTGGCTCCAGCTGGTGCTTTGGGCATGAAGCCCAGCATCAGTTCACGGTCGGGTCGCTCATGGGGGGGGAGGAGATTGTGAACGCCATTGAACTACGTGTCCGTCACAAAATCTTCCCCTTTAGCCCTACAAGATTGAAGTCTGTTGTCTGCATGTGTACTGTACTAACAGATGATAGCATCATAGAAAAACTGGGCTGGAAGGGACCTGGAGATGTCATTGAGTCCAGCCTCTGTGATGACGCAGGACCAAGAAAACCTACACTATCCATGGCAGGTGTTTGTACAACCTGTTCTTAAAACAGTCAATGATGGGGATTTCACAGCCTCTCTTGGAAGCCCATTCCAGAATTTAACTACCCTTATAGTTAGAAAGGTTTTTCTGATATCTAACCTAAATCTCCCTTGCTGCAGATTAAGTATGGTTTCTTATTTCAATACATAAATCCCATTGTCACAATTGATAATAAGAGTTCCAGAGAAAATCTCTCATGTTTATGGTGCATAGATACCTAAGTATGAACTGACACTATAGACCTTAATAGTCTATAGCATCAATGGTCCCAAACCGCATAAGATGACAGAAAAAATAAGAACTGTAATGCTCTATCATGCCGATAATGCTCATAGAGATCACAATACTGTAGTTCCAAGGTAATTATTTTAATGTAAGTGCCATTATCATCAAATGCCATCTTAAAAAAGTATTTAAAATAAAACAAAATAGATTAAGCAATAAATATCTCCATTGAAATGCCAAAGATTTGAATTTATTCCAGATACCAAAATACTCAAAATTTAGACTTCTGCATCATCTTTAACTCAGATGATTGTGTGAACGTACTGAATAGGTTAGTGAATAAAATGAGATCTTCATTTCATGAAATATATTCTTATCTTTAGGAACTAGGATTTAAATGTGTAAAAAGGATTTAAATATGTATGCCTGTATGCTGCAGTTGATCAGGACTGACATGTAAATTAAAGATATTAGTATTTTATATAGCAGCTTTCAATTCAAAAGGATCCAAAAGAGACACACTGGGCCAAGTTCACTGCAAGTGTAAGTGGACGCAGCTCCACTGTCCAGCATTTCTGCACCAAAGTCTGGACACAATTTGGAGAAAGCATCGGTACTGTATTATATATTGATAGCCTGAGTGCAAATACTCCAGATGAATTCTATATCATGAAACTAGCAAAGCAGTGCTGGAAAACACTATTGTTTCAGAAGGTTGGATATAGAAATTTAGCCTTCTTCTACCTCTTTGAGTACCTTGAGTGCAGAGAAAAAACTCCACAATTCCAAACCTTAGTCTAATGAATCATGGAACTGAAGGAGAATGTCTATTCTCTCTCGTCTGCCTTTCACATCACCTTTGGGAAGAGTACAGTCCAGAAAGTGTATAATCTACAGTGAAGTGCAAATTTTCAGTACAAATCTTTGAGACCATTCTTGTCAAGCGATGCTCTATTTTGGGACTTCAGCCTCACAGAAAACTCTGAGAGAAAGTAAGGGAAGAAGAGGAGGGGGTGTTGATAGATCAGCCTTAAGCTAGCTTTATAACATTTGTGTGTATAACTCATGCACAGAACTCAGTATACCCTAAGGCCAACAACACGGCTTTAACAAAGAGATCAATGCATATAGGCTATGCATTCTTGGAAGGTTACTCGAATATTCATTGTATGATGCACCATAACAGTGATTCTGTGTTCAAAGAAGTCTTGTGGGAACTTCCCGCAGTATCAAGAGGATAATTATTTAGTATGGAAGTAAACAAGAGTGTTTTGAGCATTAATTATTTATTCCTAGGGATCCTCATTAACTCCAAAACTGTTCACCCATTGAATGGCATAATATCAGGCAATATTTTAGAACAACAACAAATTATTTTGTGTCTGAAAAATGGTCTATAACTGGAGTACATTGTTGGTCCTGATTTTGTTTCGAATGTTCAGGTCTTTTGGGTAATGTAAGGCTTACTGGTGTCAGTGAAGAAAGGGCAAGTGCCCTGAGGTACCACAGCCTCTATGGTAGTGGTGTTGCTCTGTCAATAGTCATAAGAAAAAGGGGTTTCTAATACATTGATGCTATAGATAAGAGGAAGAGGGATACTGGAATTTAGAAAACAGGGACTAGGTAGAGGAATGCATAAGTACATATAGCAGCTACAGGAAGACTTTGCAGTTTAAGGTCTGGATCTTGCCCTCATTTGAAGACAGTAACAAACTGTAGACAATTGCTTCAAAAGCGCAGGATCAGGCCTTAATGCTTGATATTAATTTCTTTGATGTGTGTAAGAAAAATAACTATTAAACAAAGACATTACATTTAATGATAATCCAAAAGTGCTTCCTGACTGCAGGATGTAATGATCAGAATAGCTTTCATGCTTTATTGCAGTTTTCCTTTAATAATTGCTTTGTGTGCATGCTCTTCATTTGTTCCCCATAGTGTTAAAGGAACAGGTGTGTAAGGACTCACTTTATTTCAGGCCTGGCAGGAGGGTAGTCTCAAGAATTTACAGCTCAATCCTTCAGCCTTACTCAACAAATGACCCATTGATTTCACATTTTCTCTGACCAAAAGTTGTTTTTAGGTCTTTTTGCACCTAATATATATTAATCTATGATTTTTCTTTATAATAATAATAATAATAATAATAATAATAATAATAATATTTTTTCAGAAATAGCATGGCATATCGAACAAGTTGATATAACAAACAACCACAGAACAAATTGGCACATAGCAGTCGATTTCTGTATTATTTCCACAGAATATGCAGTTTTGCTATTTCAAGATTTTACAATGGACAAGATCCTCAGATGGTGTAAATCCACATAATTTCAACGGGTCAAGTTATGCTGACTGACATCAGCTGGGGGTCTGGACCCCTGTTCTGGAACTTATGTATGTATTGTAGTCAATGTACCATATATATTTTAAATGTGTTAATGCGCTTTATGAAAAAAATCTAATCACATAGAAGTGCCACTTTATTCTACAAGTGCCTGCCTTGCTAAAATTCACATTTCCAATCAATATTGTTAAAAACAAATTTGATCATCAGTTCAGACCTTGTACAGCAGGTTTCATTTTTTTTCAGGACTTCTGAACTTATGTATACCAGTATCATAGCTGGCTCCTAATTGAAATGCAGTTATGTGCTTGTTCAAACAGGTATTATTTTGGGGAAGTTCTATGGCCTGTGTCATGCAGGAGATCAGACTAGATGATTATAGTTGTCCCTTCTAGTCTTATAATTCAAGAATCTACACAGACATAATTCCAGCTAAGTTGATGGGCACCACTAGAATTATGCTCTCTTTTAGTAAATAAAAAGCTCACAATTAAGAATATGCAGGCTACAGCTGAAGGAAATTATTCCTTTCTGTCTATAATGTGGATCATTTGCTGCCATACTGGAATGGTTGCTATAGCAGTGAAAGTTCTGGAAGATTAAAAAATCAACTCACCTGTTTTAGATTTTAAAGGAAAAAGCAAGGGAAACTCTTGAAACAACACCCCTCCCCCCAAACCCTTCAAGTATTCTTGGAATATGAACACCTAATATTTATGAGATAGATTTTGATATCCTTATGAAGAGTAAGTCAATGGGACTGCTACAGGAGAAAGGCTTTCTACTAAGCAAGAGGCTTTTCAATCAACATTAATATG
This sequence comes from Pelusios castaneus, assembly GCA_007922175.1. Taxonomy (NCBI): domain Eukaryota; kingdom Metazoa; phylum Chordata; order Testudines; family Pelomedusidae; genus Pelusios; species Pelusios castaneus. Next base: position 2,228,224 of record ML685875.1, on the reverse strand, counting down.
ATCTTGATTATCTCTTCTTGAAATGTAGTTAAACTGAACGTCCGATTTCTGATTTCAGTTAAACTAGCATAAACTCAGAACAATTCCACTGACTTCAGAAGAGTTATAATGTAACAGAGCACAATTTAGCTCCAAGTGTGTGACATTTTTCACACAAGTAGTCTCACCTGCTTAGTTACAAACCTGTCAAGTATGCCCCTCCAGTGAAATAGCACTTTGGAAGGATCTACAAATATTATAATCCATTGTCAGAAATCACTCAGTCAACAATATAATACAAACAAAACAGAAGAATCATTATAATAAGCTGGTTTATACATGTATTTGGTATCTGAGAGCATCCAGTTTTAATTCCTACCAGCTTTCCCTCAGTTAACTATTCTTTATAGGTGGAATTCAACTTAATTTAGAAAAGAAGCGACAAAGTCAACAGCATATACTTCCATATACCAAAAGTCATAGCAAAAATGGAAGGACTCTTACCTAGCATGCAAACGCATTTGGCATTCTGATCAGGACTATCAAATGAGATTTCTCCACACCTCTGAAAGTAAAAGAGGGACATATTTAATGTGAGATCCTACAGCCGTATTTCTTAAACTTGTATATCTATGTTCTCTGCTGCCTTTATTCCCCTTAGCAGTGGTAAGATACATGTAGTGTACTTAAAATTGGTTAATGGGTAGGGGAACTCTAGCTATAAAAGAATTTGTCAGACCTCATCAAAACCTCTTTAAAAAGCGTAGGTTGGGGTTGGAATATAAGATGGGTAATTTTAAACAAGAGGTAGAAACAGTTCCTAAAGAGACAAAAGGCTCTGCACCTGCAAGAAAAAAATAATACAGGAGTTCTTTTGTTGTTGTGCCCCAAATAAAGGAACATCTCTAATAAATAGTTTGTGACCATACATTGGTTTATAGTCTGAGAAACCAAGGATGCTTTTATATCTTTAACATCATAATGTGTTTGTAAAACATAATTAAATTATAGCACTATGTATATGGGCTTTTTGTTATTGATACTCTATATATATGCATCGTTTTCATGGAACATGTTGCATGTAATATAGTTTATATTTTGAAAGATTCTGTTCATACTTTTATATTTGACAAATTCTCTTATTTAGAAGGAAATTGGTTTTCATATTCTTGAGAGCATAATTTACAACAGTTAATGTGAAAAAGACAAGCTTTGCCCTATGATTACAGGTCTGCTAATAGGCCACTATACCTTGAATGGTCTCTTAGAGTATGTGCTAACTACTGATGCTGAACCATCTGTTCAATCTTGTATTTTGCTGCAACATTCTAAGGTCAGATCTACACTGTAAACTTATATCAGTATCACGAGTTGCTCAGAAATGTGGAAAATCCACCCCACCTAAGCGGTGCCGTTACACTGTCGTAACCACCACTGTAGAGAGCGCTATGTTGATGGCAGAGTTTCTCCCGCAGACATAACTACCACCAGTTTAATTTCTTTACACTTTAACTTCCTTAACTTTTTCAGTACCTGTGCCATTTTCTCTTGTGTAAAAGGGAGTGATTACTATCTTTCCTTTAAAGTACATTTTATTGTTTCATAGTCAGTGACAACTACAATGAGAATCCAAAATTAGAAAACATCAAATAAAGAGTAAACAAGGCTGAAGATGATGTAAAACAACAGCATCATAATCAAATTAAACATATGGGACTGCCTTTTAAAATTCTCCTTCATGTCCCCCACAACAGACAAACAGACCCTTCATATATCACTGCCTCTCGAAAGAGCAATCTGATACCCTACATTAACCCTCCCTAACATCCAGACCTGTTCTCTTGGAAGACTGCAAAAGAGAGCACCAGTATTTCAAAGTAAATTATAGGAAAACTCTCACATCAATTCAGCCACAGCAGACCCAGAAATTTGCTTTCTGTTCTTTATGGAAGAGAATTCAGGGATGACCACCTGTCTTATAAAAATCTTCCATTTCCTTTATTTTCCCCCTCAGGAAGATCAGAGAGTTTATTCATGTGTAGGCAATTTAACAAAATGCAGCAGAGCTAACTGGAACATATCCACTTCCTGTAAAAATGTCAAGCTCCTGTTCTCTCCTATACCTCATGAACATTTTCCACTTGTGATCCACAGAAAGACCTGACAGGTCAATGTAATGCAGAGGTAATGTAGAGCTTTGCCATAATTAATGGAATAACAATAGGGCTGATTTAGTGTTTATCTACATGGGGAAAGTGATTAGAATAACAATTCTAGAATAACCTATTGTGCAATAGCTCTCTATGTGAATGGTCTGTTCTGGAAAAAATGTGATTATAGTCCAGGATAATTACTTTACTTTGAAAGTGCACTAGTTATTCCCAAATATACTTTTATTTTGAAAGAGAACGTCCACATGGAACATTATTGTGGAATAGTTTATTCCACATTAGTTATTCTGGTCAATTTCTCTATATAAACAAGCCCAAAGCCATTTAAAAAAATTCAACTAAATCCTTTATTTACAAAGCTTTAAATTGCTGAGGCAACAGTGTCACTAAATTTACTAGCATTTTACTGTAGTTATACTTTTAGTTTGAAGTTCCCCACATCATTCAATAACCACTAAAAATCAAACTCTCTTTTCTGACCAATAAAGGACATTAGTATTTTATGTTTCATATCCGTTGGGAAAACTGCCAAAATTAATTAATTCGTTTCTGATCTATTTTTTGTCTTAGGGTTACCAAAAAGTGTTTACTAACCTAAAGGATATGCTTCCTTTTTTTCACTGTTCATGGAAAAGTAGTATGTTGTATATAGTCTATAGACTCAGAAACTTTTTCTCTGAAATCCATTTGTGCTGACTTGTTAATTCATCTTGTGTATTATGCATGAAACAGACTATATATATATTCAGATTTGCTCTACTTTGTACATCAGGTTTTTTAGGTGCATTACGGAGGTTAAAAGCATAAGCAGTAATTAAAAACATATTGAAAGAGGATTATATAAAAATAATTCTCCTCAAAACTTTCCCAACATAAATATCATAATTAGATGAGTTTGCTGTGGGGTTGGGAAAGATAACTATGGTATATAATTATTATAGGGTGTCTTTCAATAGGATATTATATAGGGGTGTAGAGTTATTCTGTTGATTCAATAACAGACTGGGCAAGTCTTATTTGAACTAATTCAAGAAGAGAGGTATGAGAATAGATAGTATGTCCTGCAGAGAAGCCTTGGAAATAAGCCAGTCTGGGAGAAAGTGTGGGCAATGGTCTGTGCTGAAATGTTAGCAAGTAGAGATCTACCTCAAGGTACAGCTGGTCAATAACTGGAACTTTCATCCATGGATTGGGCTTCCTAGCCATACAACTCCCATGATGCACTATGATCATGTGACTCATGGTTCACAATGGCAGTTCATCCAGAGGGCATTACGGGTATGGGGCACCCCACCACAATTCTCATGAGGCACCATGGCAACTCTAGACACAGAATAATATTGAACTGACACAAAATTTAATGTTTTGATTCAATTCAACAACCTAAAATATTTTGACAACAGAGTCTTTAAAAGTGCCACAGGACTCTGTTGTCTTTCTACAACAGACTAACATGGCTACCCCTTTGGAATTAAAATATTTTGCTTTGAGTCAACTTAACCTGAAGTGAAGTATTTTGTTTCAATTTTCCTAATGAAAAATTTAAAACATTTCAGCAAAGTTGAAAATTTTGATTTTGGGCAAATTACCATTTTCCATTAAAAACATTTTGACAAAATGTCCTTACCAGCACTTCAGATTAGAGCCATTGTAATTTAAGTTACATTTCTGGAGACAGAGAGTGAAATCTTGACCCAATTTAACACGGTGAATTTTGCCATTAACTACACTGAAGCTGGGATTTCACAAAAAGAATATATGCTAATCATAGAAAAGAGATGAGTTTTTGACATCTCAGTCAGACAATAGCATGGGGAGTCTACCACAAGGATACATGTAAAGTATTGGGTAATATCCTTGGCTGGGGTAAACTGATATAGTTTGAAGGAAGTCAATGGAGTTACTTCAGTTTACATGAGCTGAAGATCAGGCCAAAATTCAGTGGAAAAATCTATTGTCTTTGAGATTTTTTATTACTCTTTTCTTAGTCTCTCAGACATACCACTATGTGCTTCATAGATATGGACATAAGCACAAAAAGTCAAGCTGGCAAACAGTGATGGCCTTGTAATTCCTACTATTATGAAATTAGGAAAGAAGTAACATTCCACAGTCTACTCAAGTCCCTCTGGATCCAGAGTAACGATGGATGAATTTTGAAGAGTCTGGAGTTAAGGTTCAGATTAACATCCAAAAGTTCAGGTGTTTATCCAAACCTCTGGAGTCTGCAGAATTGCTGAAAATCATGTTAGAACAGACAGTTAATCTTATTATATTTTTCACTAGTTACTGCTCCAGACGGAAATACCATGAGAGGGTGTGATTGCTGCTCATGTAGACATACCCAAACTAGGTTTAATCTAGCTATCTTGGCTATCGGAGCAGCAAACCTGTGGCAGTTTGTTCTTTGATGTGGGCTATTTGAGTTCCCCAGATAATTGCTTGCATGCTGCCGCAGCTTTCACTGTTACGGTATCCCAGTTAGTTAGATTAAAGAGATGTAGTTCACATTCTAGGACTGCGGTGTAGACACACCCAACAAGTTACCATTCAATTCCTGTTTCTTCTTTGGTCCAACAGGGAAGAAAGTTGCGCCAGACCTTTTCCTGGCCCATCTTACTTCCCCTTCTGTATTGAATCAGCTGTATTGACTGGTGAACTGGGGATGATGGGGAGAGATAGGGAAGGAGTGGTAAAAGCTTTCACCCTATTTGCATGATAGGAGGAGTGTACTGCTTCTAGGTAACTATTCACCCTCCTTTCCCTCCCGCCCAATTTAATCATCCTACAAGCCCACCTCATGGACCACAATCTACTCAACTGTACATTCAAACAGAACCAGAGGGCAGATATGCTGATATATGATGCATTTTATTCCCCTTTCTTTGTTTTCTGTCATAACACCACACCCGGCCATTCTTTCAATTACACACATTGAACTGTGGGCTATGTTGTCACCAGAGTTAGTACATATTTCAGAAAGAGTACAGCATAACCATTTTCAGTAACATGCACTTAATGTCAATGTGTGTGCCAAGTGGGGTTGCCTCCTTCCATATTTATAATAGGAGAAAGTGTTTATGATTAAATAAGAAAAAGAATGGATTCTCCAGCTCTCTGTGACAACAGGAACTCCATGACATCAGGTTTAATGGACTGGCTAAAGTGCAGCAAACATAATTTCCAGAACCCCTTGTTAAAATATTGACAACATGTCCATATGCAGATAGGGCATAAAAGATAGATAACAGCAGTGTATGCAGAAGGGCTTGTTGAAAATCTTCTCTGCTTAGCTGTACCAATGTATCTCATGTCTCTGCTCGGGAGAAGTGATGTCGATGGTATGTTCTGGACAGGGGTGGGGGTGGGGGGTGGTTTCAATCACAGAACACTTCCAGCACGTGGCCTGCATCATTGCATGTCTCAGTAATTCAGCTCCTGCATTTGAATCTACATGTCAGAGTCTTCAAAATATGCTGTGCTGGGTATTATGTATCCCAATACATATAGACCCTCACTTTATTAGGTCATGGAAAAGTCTAACGAACGTGCTTCCAGCAAAAGTGTCTTCTTTAATATTCATAACACACAAGGGTCAACCAATGCACTGTAGGTGGCAAGGAGCAAGGGCAAATTTAAAATTAAAATGAACACACAGCGCCAGATCCTCAGCTAGGCTGAATTACACCAAATGAAGAGATGGTAGACTTTTTTTTACCCCTTTAGTCAGAGTTGTGATATCTGGATTATTAACAATTATTTATTACTTTTAAATGCTTATAATTAGCATTGAATTAAGTATCAGATTCCATTTAAAGAAATACTATGCACTGTAATTAGATTTTTGTTTGTCTTGAAAGTTAAACACAGAAACCATTTAGACCATTTTAAATTACAAAATTCATTTAGTCTCTGAAATGATATTCAGCTAAGAACTGCTGATGTGAGTAGGAACAACATACACACTCCTCTTTGATCTACTCTGTTTTTTTCCCGAAAACTTTTGAGGAGTGTTCTTAAAAATTAGCATCTAATCTAACATCCACAGAAATCAATGGGAGATTTTCCTTTGACTTTGAGAGTGAATACGGTTCATGCTCTTGCTCTGCCAAATAGCATGGTAATCTGTCTATCTATACATAAAGAATTAGGAAGTGTATCTTCATTTCACACAGATAAGCCTCCTCTATATTTTCCAAGAATGTATTTGATTTTTCTTGACACTTTACTGAGGTAATACATTCTTTTCCTGCCAAGAGCAGGAGGAAATGAATAATGTAGAATAACATTTTGGTTAAAAAGATTAACTTTTTCCCCCCACTTTCCCATTTCACCATACTGCATATTCTTTCTAATTCTGAGAGATTTGTGGATAAAAAGACAGAAATGCCTGTTTTTTTAAGGGGGTGGGGTGAGAAACCAAAGGGTGCACCTACACTGGCAATTTAGGTCAATTTAAGGAGGCTTAAGTTGACCTAAACCAAGCCATGTCCACACTGGGCTTTTATTAAGTCGACTTAAGCATTTCCTTAAGTCGACTTAAGGAAAGCTTAAATTGACTTAATAACACCACCTTTTATGTCAACATAAGTCTTAAATTGACTCCTTAAGTCGACATAAAGCCAGTGGGACGGGGATTAGCACCTATTAAATTGACTTAATAAGGTCGACTAGGGGCTATGTCTACACTAGAAGAGTCAAGTCGACTTATTAAGGTCGACTTAACAAAGTCGACAACTTTTCTAGTGTAGACATGGCCAAAGATTCCTCCTTTTTTTCTAACCCTTGCCATTATAGAAATGCCCTCTTTTATTTATATATGGACACCAACAGTTCAGCCATTGTTGAGGATCTGTCAGTGTGGTAAAACAGCTATCTGGATAAAAGAAGGTTACAACTCTTCATTTGCTTTAAAAACAGTTGGCATTTTGTATAAATATCTGAAAATAAAGATTGTAGCAATTTCAGTAAGGGTCAGCGTTAGTGATCCTCTGGCAAGGACTCTCTTCAGTTGTGTTCCTAAAACTGCCTAATCATCGGAAGTTGCATGATATTGTTGGGTTTAAGTGATGAACAAAAAAGCAAGCAAGATGTGAGCTAACATTGATGCTGAGAAAACACAGGAACGTAGGAATTGCCATAACTGTCAGCTTTATTGTCCATCTAGTCATGTGTTCCATTTCTGAATGTGACCAGGTGCTTCCAAGGATGGTGCAAGAAACCCTGAAGATATCGGGTAATCTTCACCTGGTTATAGTCTAATCCTAATCCTTAACAATTAAGGGTTTGGTTTAAGGCCTGAAACACAAGGTTCTGTTTACTATGTTTGGAGGGATGTAGAGACTATTTTAATTGTTCCTATTCTTATCTAAATGTTAATGATGCCCTTGCTGAATTTTGTTAAATTCTTAGCCTCAGTGACATCTGATGGCAGAGAGTCCTGCAGTCTAATTACTCATGTATGACAAAGTGTCTACTTTTATAAATTATAAATTTGAACAAGGTGTGACGCTGGCTGGATTAGAGGGACCACGGGTGATATTGTTTAACATCACTGTCAAAATTACAGTAATTCATGGGATAGGCCATGTCAGGCACCAGAGGAAAGGTTACAATATGCTAAGTATAATGATATTGTTTATGGGTAGGTGACATATTTGTATTGGAAGAGATGGATATGTTTGATGTATCTCTGTCTCAGCTTGTTATGTGTTTCTGGCTTAATGGCCCATTAAGGGAAGTCACAGGTACAATGGGCCCAGGGGAAAAAAACCAGGGCTATGCCTGATGAATCAGCAGGACTTACTCCTGTGAATCTGGACACCATTTTGTTCCTGTGAATTTCCACAAGCAGTATGGCAAATGCCAAGGGACATAAAAAGCAGCTGCACCACATCCATTTTGTCTTCAGTCAGTGTTTAGCCTTCAGCCATCAACTACCTCTGGATCTACTCATCTACAACTGAAGCTATAAAACAAAGGACCGAGACACATCTAGGTACTGGATGTACACCAGAGGGGCTATACAAGCCTGCAAATGCCACAGTTCTACTGAAAAAAACCTGATACATATTGACTTCAAATCATTTGTATGTATCTGATTGCATTAATCATTTAACATTTCTCTTATAGTTTGTTTCTTTCCTTTTATAACAAACCTTTAATTTTAGTTACTAAAGGATTGGCTGGCAGCATGTTATTTTGAATACAATCCAAATTGATATTGATCTGGTAATGTGGCTGATCCTTTGGGGTCAGGAGAACCTTTCTGGTAAAAAGCACAGAGTTTTAAGTAACTTATCTCTTTATTGGACCTACTGGCTGATTGGGAGCCAGAGATTTAAATTCAGTAAAAGGGGCTGTGTATATTTTGTCTTGGCTTCTTGATGGCCAGTGTGGGGAAGTCAGGAGCACTGTGGCTGGTTGGGAAATCTGACTTCAGTGTGCCCCACTAGAACGCCATTTTCAACCTGCCCTGACCTTGGCATTTTCAGGTGGCTACCTTAGGTATGGATAGATGACACAAGGAAGAGTTCCTCAGGCTACAGAAGACATTCCTGTGGGATGAGCTTGCTCTCTGATATCTTCCCAGGCCTTGCATCCACACCAGGCCAGTGGGGCAAACTACCTACAGCGCTCCCATACAGAAGTGTTAGGCAGACAAGTCATAGTGTCCATGATATTTTCACCATGAAGACAAAGATGCAGCCCTATACATTACCTACCTGAGAATCATTAATGCCTCTTGACAAAGGTCATAGGTCAAATCGTAGACATTACTGGAAACTGAGGGCCTGATTCAGCAAACCATTCCTACTCAGCAAATCCCTCAAGCATACTATTTGCAGTCCTAAGGCTAATATTGCAGAATCAGGCAAATTACAATTATACCAAATTTTAGTGTATGGCCTTTCTATTTTCCATCATCATGATTTATAGTTATTCAATCAATTGAGCAGGTGGCACCAGCATTTAATTCTTTAATGCCATAGCATCTTCTGGAACTCATTTGCTATGGAGCAGCAGGGCTGTGCCTGGGCAAATTTTATTTGGGATTGTTTCCTTTTCCAAGCTTTCCTTGTGAAAGGGTACATTTCATTCTGATCCGGGCAGTTAAATGCATTGGTCTAACTATATTTCAGCATTCTGTCAATATCAATCTCCAGCAAAAACCTGGCAATGCAGTTGATTCAAGTATGTACCCTCAGCCAGTCAAAGTAGGAGACACAACCAAATCAGTAATTACACTAAATTGACCAAAAATTCCCAAGAAAACCATTGTTGCTAGAAGTCAGCAACTAGTCTGTGGGCTAAATATCCTGAGGTGAACCTTAAGGCAGTTCATTCCCTCACAAGCCTATGATTTACTATGGTTAGGAGTGGTTTGAAATGGACTGATGTTGTTGGAAAATGGTCACAGCAGCTTAACAGCTTTGTTTTTTTCTTCAGTCAAAGAAAAAAAATGTTAGCTTAACCATGTGTGACTTTATTATGCAGGCTCCTGCAGGTTTGACACCACTGAGGATTTATCAGTGTTTCAGTATAAATCCCTTATTTTTAGGTGTTTATAGCTCAGGCACCATGAAGTGAAACATGGACTACAAAAGTCTGAACCAATTTTTATTTTTAATAAAACAATCAGTCACAGTAGGGTGTGCATTAGGAGGCTATTAAGGCACACCTTTTAGGTATGTTGTGAGTGCCTGCAGTCATCCAAAAAGCACCCAAATAGTCTAATGTGCTGGCGTGAAACGCCATCACACTCTAGAAAAAGATTATAGTCAATTACAGCACCAGTGCAATAGATATACTTAATTAGTTTCTTTTCAATCACAGGGGTGAGAATCAGGTGATAACTTGATGGATATCTGGGCCCCATAAAAAAGGAATCAGAAGGGCTTCTGTGCAGCAGCTTGAGTGATTCATTTTGGGGTTCCTCTGTGAGAGAAGACTAAAGGAAGAAACTGAAAAAAAAAAAGGAGTATAGAGAGAGTAGATTTGTTGACAGGGTCTGATTACTAGTTTGAAAACTGGGCCGAAAGAAACCTCATGAGGTTCAACAAGGACAAGTGGAAAGTCCTGTACTTAGGACAGAAAAATCCATGCACTGCTACAGGCTGGGGACCGATCAGCTAAGTAGCAGTGCTGTAGAAAAGGACCTGGGGGTTATGGTGGACGGGAAGATGAATATGAGCCAACAGTGTGCCCTTGTTGCCAAAAAGGCCAATGGCATATTAGGCTGCATCAGTAGGAGTATTGTCAGCAGATCGAGGAATGTGATAATTCCCCTCTATTCGACACTATTCAGGCCGCATCTGGAATACTGTGTCCAGTTTTGGGCTCCCCACTACAGAAAGGATGTGGACAAATTAGAAAGAATCCAGGGCAACAAAAATGATTAGGGAACTGGGGCACATGACTTATGAGGAGAGACTGAAGGAACTAGGCTTATTTAGAAGAGAAGAGAAGAGAAGACTGAGGGGAGATTTGATAGCAACCTTCAACTACTTGAAGGGGTGCTCCAAAGAAGAGGGAGCTAGGCTGTTCTCGAGGGTAACAGAGGACAGACAAAGGAGCAATGGTTTCAAACTACAGCTGGGGAGGTCAAGGTTGGATATTAGGAAAAACTTTCTCACTAGGAGGGTGGTGAAGCATTGGAATGGGCTACCTAGGGAGATGGTGGAATCTCCATCTTTGGAAATTTTTAAGGCCCGGTTAGACAAAACCCTGGCTGGGGTGATTTAGTGGGAGTGGTCCTGCTTTTTAGCAGGGGGTTGGACTAGATGACCTCTTGAGGTCCCTTCCATCTCTATGATTCTCTGATAAAAAGATAGAAAACAATATGGAAAAATGCAAACACCTTTTCTCTATTATTTGTTTAAGACTTTTGAAAGGCTGTTTGGATTTAAACACTAGCTTTGTGAACCACAGGATTACTATCCTTCCTTCTAAGCTCTATAGGAATATCTTTCCTTTTTAGGTATATTCTGTTGAAACTGGCTAATGACAATTCGTTTTCTTCTGAAAAAGAATTGGATATCAGGGAAAATTATATAGAAATACTTTGTGGAAAATGGGTCTTCAGTTCAACTTGATCAGACTAGAGTCCATTAAAATAAGCAAACCGTTGAAAGTGGTCTGTGTGATTTAGTCAAATATTCTATAACACACCTTTCTTTGTCATGTCAAAGCTCAACTTTTCTTCCTGTAGAGTTGGGGTGGGGTAGGGGCTGGAATAAATAATCCTGAAAAACAAACAAGGAATCCTGTGACACTTGTAAATATTTTTTTTTGCTTCTTACATTTGTTTACTTAACAATATTTATGGGGTAGGTCCTAGGGACAGCTCATGAAAGAAACAATAAATAAATTTTCTAACTCCCAGTGTGTACTGCCTCTTCTTGTCTTGGCTACCAATCACCAGCCATCCTTTTTAATGGACTGTGTAGCCAGCTATACTGGAAAATATGGCATTCCCTGCTTCCCCCCCCCAAATTGAAGATTTCCCTCTTAGGAGAAATAGTTCCTTAGCTAAGGGAGAGGCCTTTTCCCTTTGATATACAGTCCCTCTGCAGCCTTCTTCTCATCCCTCCTCTCCCACTGGAAGAAGTTTTTAAAGCTCACCAGCTGCCCTTGGACTTAGGTGTCCACAATTAATTTGAGGTAACCTCTTTTCAATTAATAGAAAAAATAGCTTTTAGTCATTCTTTGACTGATATATCTGTCCTCAACCACCCTTTCAGAACTGTCAGGGCTGACATTCTTACATCTTTGAAGTAAGATACATACTTGGAAGCATGGGGGAGCAGCCTCTAATATTTCAATCAATTACATGTTCTATCTGAGTATCTAATTGTTATTGTGGTGTTTACTGTGTGTATATACAATCAGTGAATTCAAGAAGGGGTAGCTGCTTTTAAGTCTGAAAAGAGCCAATGACTTGATATGCCTATTGGACACACTCTATGGACATTGTGGGAGCTATTTGGTTTGATGTGCTGACTAACCTCCTACTCTTCTCTCTCCTCTCCTCTGGTTTCTCAAGAACGGTCTCAACCCATTGAATAAGAAGAGAGAACAAAGCCTAATAAATTAATGATTTAAAGACAAAAACATCCTCTCAAGGGCTGTGTCTACACTTGTAAATTAAGTTGACTTAAGCTTGCTTAAGTCGACTTAATTTACCTTGCGTCTACACTCCAGTTTGCTTAAGTCGACTTAAGGAAAATAAAGTCGACAATTAAAAGTAAGTTGACTTTATTAAACCTAGAATTACTTCGATTTAAGGCTTAATTTGACTTTTTAAAGTCAATTTAAGCCAGTGTAGATGTGGGGTAGCCCTAAGTCGACTTAGGGCTACCCCAGGACTACACCAATGCCCTGCCTGGCGGGGGGAGGGGCACAGGAGGAGCCTGGCATCCCCCCCCCCAAAGGGCAGGGCAGAGCCCTGTGTGATGCTGTCCGGATTCAGGGAACCATTTATTATATTATTTTCTATTACTATCTCATAAATGCTATAATCCATAGGAACTATGTCATGTTTGGTATCAATAGAAAGGTAGTAATTTGCTGGGAATGATTATATAGTTTATGTATAGGAATTGTATTTGTATTAGAAGTTAGGAATATGGTTGTTATAGCTATACTTTAACTTGTGTGATTCTGGGGAAACACCCCAGACAGGCTGTCTACAACCATTGTCTCCTTAATGTTAAGGAAGCTCCCAGGTACAATGGGCCCAGGGAGAAACCTGATGAGCCATTAAGGAGACAATAGTTGTAGACAGCCTTTCTGGGGTGTTTCCCCAGAATCACACAAGTTAGATATAACAACCATATTCCTAACTTCTAATACAAATACAATTCCTATACATAAACTATATAATCGTTCCCAGAAAATTACTACCTTTCTATTGATACTAAACATGACATAGTTCCTATGGATTATAGCATTTATGAGATAGTAATAGAAAATATCATAAATGGTTCCCTAAATCTGGACATCGTCCCACCCTGCCCCTATGCCCTGCCAGGGTCCCTGTCCCCCCTTTGGCCCATTGTACACAAGAGGTGCCCCCCCGCCACTGTAGACCTGCTGTAGGTCCCCCTAGCCCCTAGAAGTCGACCTAGGAGTCCAGTGTGGACGCTCTAGGTCCACTTTGTAAGTTTCCCCTTTAAGTCGACTTTAATTTTAAGTGTAGACTCACTAAGTTGACTTAAAATTACAAGTGTAGACATAGCCAAGGAAAGCAGATGGTTAAAGGGAAGCTGAAGCAGGAGATTACCAGGAAGCAGTTTGACTCTGAGATGCCAAAAGCTGAGGTGTCTGGGATAAGAGAAGCCTACCTAGATCTGTGGCTAAGATGGTCATGCATGTAGACCCTTTGAGTTAAAAACCCTCTCCTTCGGGTTATGCTTATTTTTAACTGCTATGATTAAACAGTAATTTGTTTTGAAAAAGCCGTTCATGGTCACAAAAGGAAGGCATGCAGGAGCCGAACCTGGTGAATAATCGCAGTTGATACATAGGAGGTTGCCCCCACAGACTCAGTCTCAGTGTGGGAGAATCAAAGGATTCCATACCAGGACAGGTGAAGGTACAAGGCCTACCTGCTGGGTGCACTCACTGAAACCCAAAGAAGTGACAGATGCAGCTAGCTCTGAATTGTGTCACATGTTTGTTTGACACTTTTAATCCACCTGCTGGTGACTTGATCATGCAATTCTGAAGCTGAAATATCAACATAAGATCATCTGGGTGGAATTTGCAAAAGTAATATGAAGGCACTATGGGTAACCTGCCACATTATCTTATTTTCATAAAATCACAGATTCATCAAAGATTAGGTTCCAGTCCCATAATCACTTTTTGTTGCCCTTCACTGGGCTATTTCCAATTTATCCACATCTTTTCTGTAGTGGAGGCCCCAAAACCAAACACAATACTTCAAATGAGGTTTCACCGGTGCCAAATAGAGAGGAATAATCTATTCCTTTGATCCTACTAATGCAGTTCAATATGCCATTAGTCTTCTTGGGAATAGAGGCACACTTTTGCTGATATCCAGCTTCTTATCCACTGTAACCCTTAGGTCCTTTTCTGCTGAACTGCTGCCTTGCCAGTTAGTCTTCAGTCTGTAGCAGTGCATGGGATTCTTCTGGTCTAAGTGCAGGACTCTGCACTCATCCTTGTTGAACCTCATCAGATTTCTTTTGGCTGAAACCTCTAATTTGCCTACGCCACTCTAGCTGAAGATGCAATCACATCCCCCCACTCTCCAGATCATTAATGAAGATTTTGAACAAAACTGACCCCTGGAGCACTCCACTCTGGGGCTGCCAATTAGACATCAGTCCATTTGATCTCTACTTGTTGAGATTGATGATCTAGCCAGTTTTCTATCTATCTTGTAGTCCGTGCATACAACCCATGCATCTTTAACTTGCTGATAAGAATACCAAAATCAAAAATACCATATAAAAAACTTTGCTCAAGTCAAGATGCACCATGTCCACCACTTTCCCACATCTACAGAGTCAGTCATCTCATCAGAGAAGACAATCAGGTGGGTCAGACATGACTTGCCCCTGGTGAATCCATGCTGACTGTTGCTGATCATCTTCCTCTCTTCTAAGTGCCTCAAATGGATTCCTTGAGTACCTGCTCCCTAATTTTTCCAACAACTGAGGTTTTGTTCTATTGTGCCAATTGAACAGCACAGGCATGGAGTGTAGTATATAGAAGCTCTTTTTACAAATGAAGAGCAGAAGACAGATTGCAGGAAAATCTGATCTGGCATTAATGAAAAAATTGCTGCATGGCAATCAAGCAACTCCTACCTCGTAACAGAAAAGGACTAAAACAATACTCCTAGCTAAGTGCTTCATTCACATGATCATCTCACTTTAGTCTGTGCTTCCTGAGACGATCTCCCAACTCTTGTATTTTTCATTGCATTAGATTTGATTCTGGTTGCACTGCTGAGATATCTTTGGATCATTTGCTTTACGCTCTATTTTTAAAGCTACTTTACTGGCACCCCTAACCAGCCAAAGCTCAACATATTGTATATGGAAATATCCACAGCATCTACAAATCTTCTGTGCAAGTATCATGATTTAAAGTTTTTTGTGTTGGCACCTGTCCAGCAAGTGACCAAATGGATATTTACACAATACAAAGGAGGATTTATAATGGACTTCCAGTACCTTGACACAGAGATGCTCCTGTATGCAAACCTATCCAGTAAATGTCAATTTACACTTGTATGGGTTTTTTTAAATGTAACTCAAGCTCAAACTAAGTAACCTCAGTGCAAGCGAAAATGATTTCCAGAACTTCCAGTGTAACATGCATGTAGCCAGTTCCTACAAACAAAGCAGCTGGAACCAAGACACAGCAAGAGCTAGAAAGCTTTGCTTTCACCAGATGTGATGTCAAACAGATGAGCATATTCCAACAATCCAAAAGCTATTATAGCTACTTCCTACCCCCAAGCCAGTGCAATTCCCACTGACATCAGCTTTACATGTAGGGTCCAATGAAAATAACTTTTCTGTGCACGGAAGGATAAAGTTGTGCAGGGCCCCCCTGAAACTTTCTCAGTATTTTCAAACACCCTTTGAAACAGGGCTGCTCTTTTGTTATTTACCACAAGGATGTCCACAGATGCCACAGTGCTTGGCACTATATAAATATTTAAAATAGAAGTTCATGTTGTTAGTTGTGGTTTCCAAGGTTACTGCTTGATGCAGTGTTAGAAATGTGAATTTTTTGCATGGAAATTAATTCCCAGAGTACAGAGTCTCTTCTGGAGTTGTTTTCTTTTCCTTTTAGCAATATTTTTACATGTGTGAAAATGCTGGTTTGAAACAGGCATATCATTGGCAATCACCGCATGAAACTCCTCTTGCTAGCTTCTCTCAATACTGATTCAACATCACCTCTGCTGTTCTGGAGTGTAGTCAAGATCAATTTTGACCAGCTGTGAGATGGACATTGTAATAGGAAAATGGCAGAAGCAAAATGGTGCAAATGGTTCTCCTCTCTATGATGATAGACATTGGGTGAAATTTTATTTCTAGCAGTTGACACAGGATATGAATTCTTTTAATACAGCTTCCTCTTCCTGTTCTCTTGCTGGCATGTGGTCTCCCTGAGTGATGACTGCTGTGATTCTGTACCCAGTGAGCAAGTATATCACCTTGTGGCCTATTTTAGATTATGGCAAACATTAAGAATGAACAAAAGTAAAGGAGAACAAAAAATGGCTCCTGGGTGTGCGCACAGAAAAAAATCTTGGAAATTTAATTGACCACTGCAGGTATCATAGCTATCTACAACTCTCAATGTTGTGAGGTGAACATATACATATAGGTATATTAGGAAACTCACTACCATTGAAACCCTGGTGTTTGAACCTGTCAAGAGGTAAGTTCTAATGTACAAACTAGTGCACTCCTCTCCAAGCCAACATACACCCTCCAGAGGAAGTTTTCACCACAAAGCAGTGGCTAAGCATTTTAGATCTGAATAGCAAGGCTTATATTTCTTGGAAAAGAATACAAGAAAATTACATAATTCATACTTTCAATAGCGGCTTAGCTACATTCTTTTACAGCATTCCAGGAAGGTAAATTTTTGTGACAAGCAGTAAACATGCTCATTTCAGAGAGTCTTTCTCCACCAAATCAAGGTCCCTTGCAATAGTAGATCTTAAATATAAAGAAAAAGGAAACCATTACACACTGTGCTTTCAGCATTACCAGGTAGAAACACACATGATATTCATGGGGGTGAAAGTGGAGGTCACCGAAAGACTTAAACAGTAATAGTTCCTTCTCTTGGCTCCAGGAAAATCCCTCTGAAGAGACAAGCTTCATATACGGCATTGTAAATACAGAATAAAGATTTTGCAAAAGAGGCAACGATCCCTACTACACCCTGTTCAACTTGGAAACAAATATGAGAGCTGTACTTCATTTATAGAGAATAAAAATGTTAAACAGTTGTTGTCATGGGAATAATCTTAAATGGCCGTTTGGCCCTTTGCTGTTCATACCTTTCATTGTTAGTTGCCAAAGTCAATATGTTGAACATTTTTATGGTGCAATTTCTTTAATACTCCCCCATACCAGCCTGTACAAAACAAGACAATGCCTTAGATCTTTAATATTAACCAGTTTTGTATTTCCTAATATCCTTGGTATTCTATTCTCTTCTATACAGGTTCCTATACTGCCCTCATCAGTGCAGTTTCTGAATGCCTTCTGGTAGAGCATTAAATAACATGACTAACAATTATCATGTATGATTCAGTCTTTCCCTTATCCTTTCCCAAGGTAAGGACTGTGTATGCAATATTGCATTTGTTTTGGTTGAGTTTCATTTTGGGGTTGGTTGGTTTGTTTGGACAAATGTAAACTCTGTTATGTATTTATATTGCAGAAGATAAGATTGAAGAAGTGCATCTTGCATTTGGAGTGGAAGTTGTTGAGTTTCTGATGGTCCTTAGTTCCTGTGGCAGCTCATTCCACAGTCTTGAACCTGCCCCTGAAAAACCTCTGTCTCTGTATAGATAAACTTTAATAGTTCATAGGACCAACACACATTCCAGGAGGAGCACAAATTTGGTAAAATGTAATTTTGTCTACAAAATACTAATACTCTAATGGAAATTTGGCACTTCAAATGTGACCATTCACATGCCAGTCCAACACAAAAGCTACAGCAAAGGGAAGCAACGCAGCTTTAAATATGTTTGGAGATGGAAGGGGCTGGGGAGAGAATTGGACAGCTTAGGAGAGTAACGTCAAACTATGGGACATGTGACCTCCCAAACAATGGTCTGAATCTTGCCCAGGTTGGTGGTGATTAACAATTATTAGCATTTGTAAAACTGAGTTTGGTGGTCTCAGTCCAGTGGAAACACGTGAACCACACAAAACCCATCATTACAGTTGTCACTAATTTTCAGCCTTGTTAGCAAGCTCACTAGGATTGAGGAAAGAAACTGTTTGCTTTCTCATCTCTAGAAATGGTCCATCTAGAACAGGGTAGGGCAGCATGGGGAAATTAGTACTACTGCTTCCCATAATGTATCATATCAGCATGGCTTTTTTAAGAACACTACATTTTTTAAAAAGGGAAGAAAAACCCATGTTTTTGCTTTCACTATGACCTAGTTCTTAGGGCTTTCAGACCACCAGGAAGGGTACAAAGTGCGTCTTCAAGTGATCTGTAAAGCTATAAATTAATATCCGGATGTAAGTCTTTGAACTCAAAAGGTTTAGATGGACCTACTGAGATTTCCTCATCTGTTTAAAGGCCCCCCAAATCTCTCAAAACCCCAGAAGGTGCTTCTCCAGGAACAGGATGGGGGTAGGGATCTAAAGTGATTGTGTATTTATATTGCATTGACCAGGAGAGAAGAAAAGAACCACCGTTCAGTTCCATGTCAGAAACTGAAAGCAGCTCCCGACCAGAAGTTCTTTTTTTAATCCATTCATTAAATAATGGCAAACAAACTACAAATTTTGCAGAGGCATTTTTCACAGATGAACCCCACTTTAAAAGCTGTTGGCTTTCTGTCCCACACCTTAACATACTCAGGAGCCAGGTGATATTGTCTGGTATTTCTGTATTTTTGAATATGTGTTGAGGATGTACAATGTAGAGCTTTACAATGATAATTTAAAACTTTGCCCAAACTTTCCTACCAATCTAATAAAATACTTTTTAGACAGAAGTTGTATGATTTGCAAATGACCAAAATCCAGTATCAGAGGAGTTGTGCTTCACAGAAGGAGAAGAGTAGATCTTAAGGATATACAGTTCAGAAGGGGCTAATTCATTCTGTTACATGTTGCTAATTCATAATCTATCTGAAAATTTTATTCTGTGCAACCACATTTTTCAATGAAAATGAATTTAGTTCCAACTGGAGAGGATTGTGAACCAGAACCTGTTGTATAAATAGTGCAGAAAGTTGGATCTGGATCTAAGCTTTTGTGGCTCAAGTCCAACTCTACCTTCAACACATTTTTATTTTTCACGTTGTGATAGTGCTCATATGCTAATACATGCATTACTATGCTAATTCACTGATGGAGGTGCCCACAACAGAACTTTAATGTTGTAAAAGGTCAGCTAATAAAACCAATGTTACAATGAGTCTCTCACATCTATCAGAGTATATTGTTGAAGGGGCTGAATGTTTCAGTAATAATAATTTGCTGTTAGTGCCTTTTGAGATATTTCTCTTAAATCTTAAAGATTTTTACAAATATCACCCAACAATACTCTTAGAGATAGGAAAAGAATTATTATTACACACTTTACAAGAAGGAAAATGGAGGCCCAGACAGTTTACATGACTCTGCACAAGCTCACACAACGGAGCTAGCGAACCTCTAGTCCTATGTACTATCTACTATCCCACATTAATTGCATGACTTATT
Organism: Pelusios castaneus; assembly: GCA_007922175.1. Lineage (NCBI taxonomy): Eukaryota > Metazoa > Chordata > Testudines > Pelomedusidae > Pelusios > Pelusios castaneus. The sequence continues at coordinate 2,208,615 of ML685875.1, read as the reverse complement.
TATTTATTTAGGTACTCACAATGTGCTCTTTGCTGAGCTAACACAGACACTCATTCTCAACACTGCGGAGCACCTGCAGCTCCCATTATAATGAGACTAGAGGATACCTAGCACATCACAGGATCAAGCCCATTGAAGGCAATATGGTTCTCTGCACACAGGAGTTCATCATCTAAACTACACAACCCAGGCAAGATAGACAAACTCTAAATAGGTCCCATTACACAAACCCTGGCTGGGATAATTTACTGTGAGTTGTCCTGCTTTTAGTAGGGGGTTGGACTAGATGACTTTATAAGGTCCCTTCCAACCCTAAGAGTCTATGGGTACGTCTACACTTGCAAGTTAGGTCGACTTAAGTCGATCTAAACAAAGCTGTGTCCACACTAGGCTTTTATTAAGATGACTTAAGCTCTTGCTTAAGAGTTTAAGTTGACTTAATAACACCACCTCTGAGGTTGACTTAAGCCTTAAATCGACTTCTTAAGTCAACTTAAAGCCAGTGTAGATGGGAATTAGTGCTAAGCTGACCTTATTAAGTCAACTTAAAGCCATTAAGTAGACTTAACAAGGTTGATTTAAGTCAACTTACAGTATTGTCACTCTGTTAAAGTCGACCTAAAATCGACCGTGTTAAATCGCCTTAACAAAGTTGACTTAACTTTGCAAGTGTAGACATAGCCTATGATTCTATGATACATTTTTTTGAAGAGGTCACATACTATGTTTAACTAGCGATTATAATAAAGATGGTATTTTCAAAAGGCTCTAAGTACGTGAGAAGCATTAGTCCTATTGAAAAGCTTGTGCATCTCAGGCACTGTTGAAAATCCTAATTTAAGGGCCCAAACCTGCCTTTATGTATGCATATGTATTACAGGTCTCCTTGTCTCCAACTTTCCACAGTACATAGCCTACTCTTCTTCTAATATGGTCACATGTCTGATTTGAAGCTAATTGGAACAAAATACAGATATGAAAGCTCTTTTTGAAAACTCCTTTAAAATGAGGGATATAAATGGGTTTTCTGATACTTAAGTCAACTTTAAAGTGAGAATTTGTTTTTTAAAAAATGGACTCTATATTTAAAATGTCTGAACAAAAACTGCTAAAAAATAATTTAAAAAACCCTCTCAGTAAGACTATTCTTCCCATCTGGATGTAATGCAATCCAATGAAAGGATAAGAAGGTTATGATTTGGGTTTACAATGTGCTTTATGTGATATTTCACAATCCATGGGGGCCTCCCTTCTTTATTTTTTAGTACATTAGGAAACATCAATTGCAGTATTAAATTCACTACGTGGAAAAACACTTTGCTCAGAATTTAACTCCTTGCACCATAGGAACCTGTCTCTCTGGGTAGCTTGGATCTCAGGCATTTACAGATGTAATCACAGGTAGGTGAAAATAGGATTTCATATTGTTTCTGACATGTAGTTAAAATGCAGGCCTCCATTCACTAACATTATATGTCCTTAACCTCCCATTTCAACCTCCTGCACAGTAACACACACATTCATGCATTTAGGTTGGGGTGGTTCTTGAAATGTCTTCAATGAAGTAATTTAGTAGAGGTTGTCACACTATCCTTTACCATCCTGTGAGGGGGCACAGCCACACTCTGCTAGAGAGAAGGCCAATGAGCTTTTATGGGCTCAGCCAGCACTAACCAGATACACCTATAAGGCTTGCTTTGCTGGGAGGGAGGAAGGTTAGAAAGGGAAACCATGCCACAAGAATTGGTGGAAGACTGCTGTGCTTGGGAGACAGCTGGCTACAGGTATAGATCAGCAAAGAGGAAGTCTATTGTAGAGCCTGCCACCTCTGAGATAGTATGAACCAGATAAAATAATATAAAAAAACAAGTTTTTTTTAGACCAGATGACCTTAAAACCAACGCACTAAAAGGGACAAAGCAAGTACAGAAGTAATTCAGATTAGTCAGACTTCATGTACGAGGCATTTTAAGCACCATGAATGGATTTGTTTGCAAAAGGTTGGGTGGCCACTGTACATGATACACTGGCCAGCCGACCTTTTGCAAACAATTTCATTCATGTTGCTTAAAATGTCTCGTACAAGAAGTCTGACTAATCTGAATTACTTCTATACTTGCTTTGTCCCTTTTAGTGCGTTGGTTTTAAGGTCATCTGGTCTAAAAAACTTGGTTTTTAATATTTATTTTTCAATCAAGACTAAAAGTAAATCAAAACAAAACCTATGAACAGCAGCTTTTCAACCCCAGCTGGGATTCAAGATAGTGCCTGCTGGATTCTTAGGCTCCTACCCTAATCCCTGTACCAGAGGACTAGATGCTTGGTAAGCTTTGTGCTGGTTGCAGGTTGTCATTAAAACATATAAACATTACGCCATCTGCTGAAGAAAGCTGGGAAAGCACAGGGAATACAGACAGATAAAGCTAAGTTAATATAAAAGTCATCTAAATAAAGTGGGAGTTACCAGAAGGAGGGGCAGGAGGCAGACCTTAAACTTAATCAAGGGCACCAGAGTCTGCAGATAAGCTGAAACCCCATGATGACCACAAAACTATCTAAAGGACTGACTAGCTTTGTCCTTTTCTTCTACTCTGGAGGAAGGGTTTTGTTGGTTGGAGAATCTGAAGAATTCCTTGCTTGCCATAACGAGGAGAAGAACTCTGTAAACAGCCCAAATTGTGACCTGGTAGGAACTCAAGGGGATCCTCATCCACCACAGAGGCCCTTTGTATCCAGCTCCTGCAGGTAAACATTCCCCATATATGTCTTTTGTTGGCATGTGTTGGCTTGCACGTTATTATGAGATACAGTGACTTTCACTTTGTGGACTACTTCATAAGAGAAAGATCCTTTTGAGGCCACGGTATCTCCCCAGGCCTCATTTCCACACTGTCTGGCCTGCCTGAGAGACCATCAGGGAATCATGAAACCTTGGAGCAGATTACAAAGTAGTTATTTTACAATTGAAATAATGGATTCCAGATAGTCCAAACCAGTGTCACAAGACTTGTTTAATCCAGTGCTGTCTTTGCAACCCCATTAATGCCACTACCATCGGACTCTTTGACAAATGTTAAGGGACGGACTGCAGCCAAACAAAGCCAGAACTAAATGCCATTCCGTTGATCCTTCAAACAATATGCCTAGCTAGCACAGGGAATTTCAAAACAGTAACTGGCTATAATCTCAATGGGAAGTAAAGGATGGAGAGTTTCCTGTCTTTTGATATTTAAAAGCAAAACCTTGGTTTGTTTTCACATTTTTAGTGGTTTTAAATAATAGTGGAAACAATATATTAAAAATATTATAAAAACTTGTTCCTGAGCACAAACATACAAGACAAAATACCAAAACCTTTGTTTAGTTGTTGACATTCTCTGCAAGTGTTCAGGAATTGACCAACAGAAGATAAAAGTATCCCCACCTAGGACCTTACTATATAAAATATAACTCTAGTATATTTAAAATGGAAGACAATGATGTACAAAGATTGCCTTAGAAAAAACTCTTACAGGAGAGAGCCTGGAAAACATGCTGAATGTCATTTGGAATCTAAGACTGCCAGCAATTTGTGCCAAAGACATTAAACACAGAGGAAAACCAAGACTCTTTTCATAATGAAGATTAATTATTAAAAAGTTCTCAACCATCCATGGCAGGACCAGGCACAGCATTGTAGTCGCCAGGGTGTATGGCCAAGGCTGCTTGCATCCATCTTTGGGCTGTTGTCAAACAACTGCCTCGAACCGTAGCAATCTATGTTTCAAGTCTAACATGTTCAGGACCTCCCTTTCAAAGAAACTCAGAAAAGAACAAAAAACTGTCACTCATCAAAACTAAGCTAACTGTCCTACCTCACCCCCTACAGAGAAAACAAACAAAGAACACCAATGACCTTCTTAGCTAAAGCAGTGAAACATTTGGAAACAGACTGAAAAACTCTTTTATTCTATAAAACACAACAAAAACATCCCTCCCAAACAGAAATGAAATAGTCAGTGAAACCAGAAAGAAATATCACACATTGATCATTCCATACCAATGGGCTATTTCTAGCATATTCATAGACTTTAAGGTCAGAAGGGACCAATATGACCATCTAGTCTGACTTCCTGCACAACATCAGCCACAGAACCTCACCGTAATAGACCCCTAACCTCTGGCTGAGTTACTGAAGTCCTCAAATCATGGTTTAAAGGCTTCCAGGTACAGAGAATTCACCAAAGTATCCACTGTCAAGTGACCTGTGCCCCATGCTGCAAAGGAAGGCAAAAACAACCACAGGCATCTGCCAATCTGCCCTGGGGGAAAATTCCACCCCAACCCCAAATATGGCAATCAGCTTAATACTGAGCATGTGGGCAAGACTCACCAGCCAGACACCTGGAAAGAATTCTCTGTAGTAACTAAGAACCCACCCCACCTACTATCCCACAACAGACCATTGGGTATATTTACCTCTCGTGTCAAAGATTAGTTAATTGACAAAATAGGCTGTCCCATCATACCACCTCCTCCATAAACTTATCAAACTCTTGAAAATTAATGTAGCCAATTTATATCCATTAGTTCTTGTGTCTACACTGATACTGAATTTCATTAATTCATCCCCCTCCCTCGTATATATTCCTTTCACGTATTTATAGAGAGCAATCATATGTCCCCTCACTTTCTTTGGTTAGGCTAAACAAGCCAAGTTCTTTGGGTGCATCTACACTGGCAAATTAGGTCGCCTTAAGGACACTTAAGTCGACCTACACAAAGCCACGTCCACACTGGGCTTTTATTAAGTCGACTTAAGCGCTTCCTTAAGTCGACTTAATAACAGTTTAAGTCAACTTAATAACACCACCTCTGAAGGTCGACTTAAGCCTTAAATCGACTTCTTAAATCGACTTAAAGCCAGTGTGGACGGGGAATAGTGCTAAGTTGACCTTATTAAGTCAACTTAAAGCCAGTGTGGATGACTATGTCTACTGTTAAGTCGACTTAAGAAGGTCGACTTAAGTCGACTTAAAGTGTAGCCACTCTGTTAAGTCGACTTAACAAGCTCAAGTTGACTTAACAGAGTCGACTTAACTTTACAAGTGTAGACATAGCCTTTGCATCTCCTCTCATAAAACAGGTTTTCCATTCCTAGAAAAGGATCACTCTAGTAGCCCTCCTCTATATCTGTTCCTGTTTGAATTCATCTTTCTTAAACATGGGAGTTCAAAATTGCATACCGTATTCCAAATGAGGTCTCACCAGCACCTTGAATAATCGTACTAACACATCTCTATCTCTCCTGGAAATACCTCGCCAGATGCATCCAAGGACCACCTTAGCTTTTTTCACTGCCACATCACATTGGAGGCTCAAAGACTTTCTAAGATCAACCAATACGCCAAAGCCCCTCTCTTCCTGTCACTTCCAACTGATGCATCACCAGTTTATAGCAAAAGTTTTCTTATTAGTCCCTAAATGCATGACCTCGCATGTTTTACTATTACATTTCATCTTATTTCTATTACTTCAGTTTACAAGGTCATCCAGATCTTCTTGTATGATACCCTGGTCCTTCTCTGTATTATCAGTAACACCCAGCTTTGTGTCATCTGCAAACTTTATTAGGACACTTCCACTTTTTGTGCCAAGATCAGTAATTAAAAGGTTAAATTAGATTGGTTCTAAGACCAATCCCGGAAGAATTCCTCTAGTAACTTCCCTCCAGACTGACAGTTCATCTTCTACTGTAGTCTTCCCTTTAACCAGTTCCTCATCCACCTTTCAATTTTCATATTAATCCCCATCTTTTCCAATTTAACTAATAATTCCCCACGTGGAATAGTGTCAAGTACCTTATTGAAATTTAAGTAAATTAAATTCATTGCATTCCTTTTGTCTAAGAAATCTGTTGTCTTCTCAAAGAAGATCAGGTTGATCTGGCATAGTCTACCTTTGTAAAACCATGTTGTATTTTGTCCCAATTACTTTTCACCTCTATATCCTTAACTACTTTCTCTTTAAAAATTTTTTCCAAGACCTTGCATACTACTGAGGTCAAACTAACAGGCCTATAATTACCTGGATCACTTTTTTCCTTAAAGATAGGAACTATGTTAGCAATTCTCTAATCGTACAGTTCAACCACGGAGTTTACAGATTCATTAAAAATCCTTGCTAATGGGTTTACAATTTCACGTGTCAGTTCCTGTAATATTTTTGGATTGAGATTATCCCCCACCCATGATTTAGTTCCATTAAGATGTTTATGTTTGTATGTGATAATTTTTACCTCCATATCTTTATTCCAATTAGCCAACGTGCCACTACTCCTAACATCTTCATGAGCCTCATTAAATGGAGGCAAAGTATTTGTTTAGATATTGGACTATGACTAGATTCTCCTTAACCTCTGCCCCATCCTCAGTGCTTAGTGGTCCTACTTCTTTCTTTGTTTTCTTCCTATTTATAAGACTATGTAACCTTTTATTATTGGTTTTAATTCCCTTTTCAAGGTCCAACACTACATGGCTTCTGACATTTCTTAGTTTATTCCTGCATGTTCTGACCTCCAAAAGGTAGCTTTCCTTGCTGATCCTTCCCATCTTCCATTCCTTGTAGGCTTTCTGCTTTCTCTTAATCACCAATACCAAATCTAAAATGGCATTCCCTCGTTACTTTGACCTTCTTCCAAGCTAGCAAGGGCTACCATTTTATCATACAACTCTATACTGCAAGTCATCCCAAAATGCTTTGTAAACTTTCAAGCATATATATGAATGAGGGCATATACACACATACATACACTCATATATGCAGAGTCCAGAACTTGTTTCACAGTCAGGACATCTAGGTTTTAATCTCATATCTGAAACTGTGTGGTCTTGCAAGTCAGGTTCCCATCTGTAAAATGGGGGTAGTGATTCTTTATTTACCTCACAGGAGTGTTGTGAGGTCTAACCTCATGTTGCTTGTAAGATACTACATAGCAAATGCAAAATATTAAGGCCGTACAAAGATAAAGGTGGAAATAAAATGGATAGGGTTGCCAACTTGTGTTGCCTCTTGGTGGCCTCTCTCTGGGTGGAGAGTTAGCAGCTGGATTTAAGTGTTTCTACATGTTCAGATCTGCTCAGTTGATTAGATAGTCATGATGCATTTAAATAGCTGTCTTGAACACATACTGCATCCAGAATCACTTAAAGTGCACTTAGTCCATATGTTTTATGATCACTACTTACAAGCTAATGTTGTTTCCTGTTGCATATATGGCATGGTATAGGACTAGTATGTCTACCCTTAAAAACAGGGGATTGAATTTTCACCTTTGGGAAAAGACTAACTGTGGTGAAAACAGTGTTTGTAATGGGAAATGGTTTAAACCTGAACTAAAGCAATCTCTTCCAGTAACCATTATAATGATGTTTACACACAGATGTGCAAGTATGCCTTTTACTGAACTCTAGCATAAAAGGTAGCACCTTTAGTATAAAAATGCATGGTAACAGTTGGATAGTACATGAAGTCATGTCTAATGTGATAGACAGCTATATAAAGTCTTAAAAGAACATTATAGTCTGCTGATCACATGTGCCTGTCTGACAGTTCTGAGAGAGGCCAAGGAAAGGAATCAATGCTTTTGAGGCAATGAACAATGCGTTCCTCCCAAGGGAAAAGCAGGGGTGGGAACCAGGAAGGACTACCTCCCCAATAACCTTAACTGTGCCTTTCAAAAACTAAATTAAAATTATCTACCAGTTTAGCAAAACAAACAAGGAGTCCTGTGGCACTTTTAAAGACTAACAAATTTATTTATCGCCCTCCATGTAGTCAAATTCCAAAGGGGTAGCCATGTTAGTCTATTGTAGAAAGACAACAGAGTCTTGCGGCACTTTTAAAGACTAACAGATTTATTAATCGCATGAGCTTTCGTGGGAGAAAATCCCACTTCGTCAGACGCTTTGAAGATAGGAAAGTTACAGAGTGGGAGGAAATTAAATGCAGGGGAGTGTATGACATAGCATCAGGTCAGGCTGTAACAGCAAATCACTAAAGCTGGAACACAGCCCTGCAGCAGACCACGCTGCCAACTTTGCCCTCATATCTACACTGATGACACCATCACAGGGCCTAATCATGCCACCTACTCCATCAAGGGTTCGTTCACCTGCTCATCCACCAATGTGATTTATGCCATCATGTGCCGGAAATGCCCCTCTGCCTTATATATTGGACAGACAGGACAGTCTCTGCGCCAAAGAATCAATGGACACAAATCTGACATCAGAAACTGCAATACTGAAAAACCTGTAGGGGAACACTTCAATCTCCCTGCTCACTCCCTTAACGACTTGTTAATAGCTGTGTTGACACAGATGAATAACAAATCACAGCTTCAAAGAGAGTCTGCAGAGCTCGAACTTATATGCAAATTTGACTCAGTTGCCTTGGGGTTGAACAGGGACTATGGATTTTTCTCGCATTACATCAAGTGAATTGACCTCCCCCCTCCTCTATGTGCTGTTCCCCAGTGTTTTGAATCCTAACACCTACTTTGATTTGCTGTTACAGCCTGACCTGATGCTATGTCATACACTCCCCTGCATTTAATTTCCTCCCACTCTGTAACTTTCCTATCTTCAAAGCGTCTGACGAAGTGGGATTTTCTCCCACGAAAGCTCATGCGATTAATAAATCTGTTAGTCTTTAAAAGTGCCGCAAGACTCTGTTGTCTTATTTATCGCATGAGCTTTCGTGGGAGAAAATCCCACTTCGTCAGATGCTTTGCAGATGGGGAATTTACAGAAAGGGAGGAAATTAAATGCAGGGAAGTGTATGGCATAGGATCAGGTCAGGCTGTAACAGAAAATCAGAATAGGTGTTGGGATTCAAACATTGGGGAACAACTTATAGAGGAAGGTGGGGTCAAATCACCTGTTGTAATGAGAAAAAAATCTGTAGTCTCTGTTTAACCCTGAGGCAATGGAGTCAACTACTACAGGAGTCGCCCAAGAAAGAAAACAACAGAATGCCACTGGTCATCACCTACAACCCCCAAGTCAGACCTCTACAGCACATCATCAAGGATCTACAGCCTATTTTACAAGATGATCCCTCACTCTCTCAAGCCTTAGGAGAAAGACCTCTCCGCTTATAGACAACCCCCCAACCTTAAACAAATACTCACCAACAACTACAGAACCTAGCAACAGAAACATTAAAGCAAGCACATATCCCTGCAACAAACCATGTTGCCAACTTTGCCCACATAGCTACACAAAAGAAACCATCACAGGATTTAATCAAGCCACCTACTCCATCAAGGGCTCATTCACCTGCTCATCCACCAATGTGATTGACGCCATCATGTGCCAGAAATGCCCCTCTGCCTTATATATTGGACACATAGGACAGTCTCTACGCAAAAGAATAAATGGACACAAATCTGACATCAGAAATCTCAACATTCAAAAACCAATAGGAGAACACTTCAATCTCCCTGCTCACTCCATTGATGAGCAGTGCTCAAACAAATGAATATAAAATCACAACTTCAAAGAGAAACTGCAGAATTGGAATTTATATGCAAATTCGACTCCGTTGCCTAAGGTTAAACAGGGACTGTGGATTTTTTTTCTCATTACAACAGGTGATTTGACCCCACCTTCCTGTATAAGTTGTTCCCCAGTGTTTGAATTTTAACATCTATTTTGATTTGCTGTTACAACCTGACCTGATCCTATGTCATATACTTTCCTGCATTTAATTTCTTCCCATTCTGTAAGTTCCCCATCTTCAAAGTGTCTGACGAAGTGGGATTTTCTCCCACGAAAGCTCATGCGATAAATAAATTTGTTAGTCTTTAAAAGTGCCACAGGACTCCTTGTTTGTTTTCCTGAACTAAACTAACATGGCTATCCCTTTGGAACCTACCAGTTTAGGACTCCATTCCAGCATCTCTCCCCCCACAGTCTATGCACAAGGGAGATACAGAGGCAGGAGAGTGGCTTGAGAGAAGGAATACAGAGAACTCATTTGTAGTTCCTTGGGTCCTGAGTTAGTTAGTCTCTGCATACCCCTCCTTAGCACACATATTTGTCCCAACTTCTGAATCAGTGAGTCTACTGGGAGGTTGAAACCTCTGGCAGATAGAGGGCTGTACATTCTTTACTGCTCTAGAAACAGGGCCTGGGACCAAATCCAATTTAAATGCATGTGATCCAGAAAGGGAGAAAAAACATAGACTCATTAATACTCATGTCACGCTGCTTGCCTGTGTAATTTCTTGTTACACATGCTAATAAAAGAGGATTTATATGCTCTGAAACCAGTAGGCATAGCAAGGCGACTCTCTAGGAGGTGGCTGAAGCCTATTGTTTGAAGTCATTTTACCATGTTCATTGGCATAGACTCAAGCAGCCTGAAGTTGTGTGAGCTGGTAGGTCAGAAAGTAGTAGTTTACAGCCAAGTTCTGAGAAGGAACTAAGTGTAAAATTATATTGCATGTTATATTATGGGCCAATGGGGAAACTTCTCTGCATTGTCAAATGCTGCAAATGAGAAGGATGTGAGTTTCCTGGAGAGTTTAGGATGGCTCCAATTGCAGACTACAGAAACACTGCAAGAAAGAGAGGTCAGATATATCCTGGGTGTATTTCCTCTGTAATCAACAGAGTTGCACCAGGAGTGAATTTGGCTTGATTTTTTTGGCATAAACACAGACTGTGTGTATGTGTATAATATTTGGTTAATTTAGAATTAAGCTGTTAGACTGCATAGCCACCAATGCAAACCCTAAAAAAAAAGAAAATAAGCAGCTAAGTTATTCAACACCCTATATACATTTCTCTTTATCAGTTCCCAGTTTTCTGTTTAACTACCTGTTCCATTGTTCATACCCTACTGTTTTCTTGAACACTCTTCACGCACTCTTGAACTGTGAGCATGTTTGCTAGTTATAGAATTAATGGTTTTTGATAATATAAGGTTGGCATGGCATTCATAAATTAGATAGTGTGCAGTTTTGTATATAGTATGATATTGTATGTATCAGTGACAGATTTGGTCACAGTGCAAATAGTGGTGGTAAGAAGTTTTTTCTGTAATGTTTAGAAAAAATTAAGCAAATCTTTGTTAATTATTCTAAATGTGGCAATAATTCTTATTGAGGAGTTTCACACACAGATTTAAACAGTGTATGTTTGTATGTTCTATCTATGGTCAGAATTCAAGGGTGCCCATTTATTGGTTATTCATAACAATGGTAGAGATATGTGGGATGGTGGAAGGAAGGTTGTTAACCTTGAAAAGAGAAACTGGTACGTGGTAGATACATGAAGTGTTGAAGGAAATTAACTGTTTATTTCCTTGCTTTTTAGTCTTTGTTAATGGTATGTTGTACAGTCCTACCAAACTTGGGTACAATTTGTTACTAGTGTATACTGAGATCCTTACATCTAAGCCAATGAAGACTTATGGGTTGTAATTTCCTAAACTTTAAAATGAATAATATAGAGTTATACACAGTCCAAATGTTTTCTTTTGATTTTGACTTTATAAATGTTATGAAAATAAACTTTGAATCAAAACAATTTTGAAATGAGAGAAAAAAATCATATCTGAATGGAATGTTTTGACCTTACTGAAATGCTTCATTTTGATCTGTTTTTCCAACACAAAAATTTGTCAAAATGAATACATTCCCACAGAAAGCTTTGATTTAGACAAAATAGTATTTTTCAACCAAAAAGCATTCTGTTAGAAAATTTTCCACCAGTTCCAATACCAACATTTAAAATGTGAACGTATAGAGAAAGTGAGGAGTGAGATGTGTGGATATGTAGACACAGAGTTAATACCCTTCATACCCTCCACCCTCAGCTGATTCTATTAAGACAAATGCTGATAGCTGTGTTTGTAACTATCAACACCAATACATACTTAACAGGAGTTGCTGAATGTTCAGTGCTTTTGAAAATCAGGCCACATAGGTGCCTAATTATGGACTTCTTAGACCACCATGAGGCACCCATTTTGAAATTCTTGGTCTCAGCTAATATAATTGTTCAGTGCACATCAATGTAGATATCTATCTGAAAATAGAATCAGCTTGCTTTCTAGCATATTGAAATGTTTAGAAATATTTTCCTGTAATAATGATACATTCTGCAAAGGTTCAAATGGGGAAATAGAAGCTAGTGTTCCCATGCAAAACTGGCTGCTTAGTAATTCACATCTTAATGAATTCTTATGCACGCCATAGAAGGTCAAAAATAAACATACCTTATTTTACTTGATCCAAGTCATGTCAAGTATTTTATTTTTACTGATTGGAGATGGAGGGTGTTTTTGGCTTGGATGACCCTCTTTTGAGTTCTCAGACCACAAAATCTGCCAGACCTTTATTGCCTGCTGTTACCTGTCCTGATGATACCTATGAGTAATAGAAAATAGCCCTCTTTTTATGCAAAATCCTGTCCACTTATTAAACTCACCAGGGTTTGGATTGCAAACTTTGGCCCTGAACTGACCCAAATCTTTTCATTGGCAAAAGGAAGTGATTTGAAAAAAACAAAAACAAAACAAAACAAAAAAAGACCACTAAAAGGGATAGTTATTTAAAAAAATACATTCCAGAAAGAAATCAAAACATTTGTTTCTTTCCACCGTTCCTAGGTGATGAGGAAAGAAACAAATGCCAGTAGAGCAAAAAGCCTTGCAATGTAAACAGTGCATCACCCAGGGCATGTAGAATATATGGCATCTTTTGAAGAAAAAAGCTATTTTTAATATTTACATTTTTAAAAAAGAGATTTTTACAGCACACACAAAGGATTTGGGTTGGCTGCTCATTGTCTAATTTGAGCTGAGTTTTTATTATCCAAGTGCAAGATCCTATAGTTTGTATGGAGTGCTCATCATTCTCAGTGCCCATTGAAATATTTCGCCTCTGATCTTTCTTTATCAGTTAAGTAACAATGGTTGTGCTTAGACCTTCAAAGATTTGGGAATAATGACGTCTGTATCTTCCCACTATGCCCTTCACCAACTACATTGAAATGTTTCTGGAATTACCATCGTTCATGACTAATACAGGCATAATAATGGGCAGTTAGCAGCTCTGATGCTGAACCATTTGTGGGAAATACTTCACATGTCTCAGACTGATAGGTAGTATCAGGAGAGGTAGATGTGGGTCTCTGGTATTTAAAGACACCCCATCTCATGCAAACACAAACTCCTTTTAAACATATGTGATTACACTTTTGTAACTCATGGATATCCAGTTATTATAAACAGCAGCATCTCTGTGGGAACAAACTTTGTAAAAAAAAACAAACAAAAAACCTGACAACAATGGTGATCATTGTCAATTTTTTATGTGTTTATATGACAGATAGATGACCATGTGGCTCAAGTCGATTTCTGTTGTTTTGAGAAAAGATGCTCTAAGGACCTGTGATACTTTCTTCACTAAAAGGTTATTGCCAAAGCAGTTTGACATGCATTTTCCTACATTACAATATACAGACATTCTGCAATAAATCTTCGATTTCTGCAAAGCCCATTGCAGCACATAGATGCCTAGGACTTCACAGCTGCCATTTTGTTGCCTGTAGTGGCAATATGGCAATTCACGATAACAGTGGAATAGAATTCCAGTCCTCCTGATCTGAAAGCCTCTACCACTTGATCTAAAGGAGAGTGTATGCTAGTAGTCTTATAGGTAAGGTACGTCTACAGCCCCCATCACTATGTATCTAAGAACCTCACACTTTTTTTAAAAAAATTGTATTTATCCTCGCAGCATTTCTGTGATGTAGGGAAGTATTATTATCCCCATTCTGTGGGTTGGGAACTGAGATGCAGAAAGACTTGCCCTAGGAAACATGGCAAGCTTGTGAAAGATCAGGGAACTGAATCCAGTTCCAGGCTTGCAATCCTTGGGCCATTCTTCCTTTCAGTTTTGAGCCTATGACAAATTTCAGCAGTTCTGATTGTACCAAGTAGCAGTAGTAAACAAACATACGTGTCACTTCCTTCTAATATTATTACTGCACCATTCTGTCTTCCACTGGCCTTCTGCTTCATCGACTCCTCATCTCTTCAAATCTAAGCTAAAAACATTCAATTTTATATGTCTTTAGTTTCTCTTTCCTTTTGTTGTTATTTAGTTCTCAGTGTGCAATTTAACTGTGTAAAGCATCTGGGGTGATGTTTGCATGACAGATGCTCCACAAAATAAAGCTATGCTATACTTTTGTTTGCAGCTAACAATGTCTGGCGTCTTGGAAGATATTCCAATACTAATGACACAGATATGTTGTTGGGCTAAAGTACAAAGAGTTGGCAGCATTTTGCTCTCCCAGCAACTGAAGTTAACACTTTTATTTCCATAGCTGTTTGCCCCTGACACCACCATAGCACTGCACTATATATATTTTTTGTCTATAGAAAATAAAAAAGACCACTTTAACCAGCTGTGTTCCAGAACATGGTTTCGTTCATGCCTTGGATAGAGATTGAAGCCATAAACAAGCAGGGGCTAGATGAAAGTAATTTATCTTTAAATTAATCACAAGGGGGGAGGGTAGTGTAGTTTTTTTAGTATTCCGTTTTGATGAGACACAAGTTGTAGCTAGAGCCACTGCTTCCTGTTCTGAACTCAATTTATTTAAGACAATTCCCCTGAGCTTTTCTTTATGATTCCCCAACCACTCCCATGCTCTTCCTGTGATCCGCTCAGCTCCTTTTACAAAAGTGCTTAAAAACAGATAAAGTAGTCACACTGGCCACTTATAATAATGTTTGCTTTTTGAAAACTTCTGTCTTGTGGTGCCAGTTACCACAACATTGTTTATCAGAACATAAAGTTCAACAGAAATGCCACAGCGACATCATCCCATCAGACACTTGCTGCTGAAAGGCTCTTACTGCAGCTTTCTGGGATGATTTCAAGGACTTCTGGCAGGTTTCCTTAAGAAGAAACAATAAGAGGGACACTCATTTCAAGGACATACTGCATTCTTGAACAGGTGAGCATTTTTAAAGGACTATAAAATATGCTTTACAGTGATCAAGCTCCTTGAGTCTATCTATTTAGATTGACAAAGTAATAACAACAAAGAATAAGTACTTACATGGGAACAAATATTTAATAATGGGCTCTTCAATCTAGCAGAGAAAGGTATAATGTAACCCAAGGGCAGGAAGTTGAAGCTAAACATATTTACACATTTCATTTTTAGAAAGGAAAGAGATAGATAGCGGTGCCCCCTGAGGACAATACTGGGACCAGTACTGTTCAACATATTCATAAACGATCTGGAAAAAGGGGTAAACAGTGAGGTGGCAACATTTACAGATGATACAAAACTACTGAAGATAGTTAAGTCCAAAGCAGACTGCAAAGAGTTACAAAGGGCTCTCACAAAATTTGGTGACTGGGGCAATAAAAATGGCCTATGGAATCTAATATTGATAAATTCAAAGTAATGCACAGTGGGAAACATAATCCCAACTATACATATAAAATGATTGAGTCTAAATTAGCTGTTGCTACTCAAGAAAGAAACCTTGGAGTCAATGTGGATGGCTCTCTGAAAACATCCACTCAATATGCAGCAACAGTCGAAAAAGCTGACAATGTCAGCAATCATTAGGAAAGGGATAGCTAATAAGAGGAAATATCATATTGCCTCTTTATAAATCCATAATACATTCACATCTGGAATACTGTGTGCAGATATGGTTGCCCCATCTCAAAAAAGATATATCAGAATTGGAAAAGGTATAGAAAAGGGCAACGAAAATTATTAGGAGCATGGAAAAGCTTTCATATGAAGAGAGATGAATAAAATTGGGATTTTTTCATCTTGAAAAAGAGATGACTAAGGGGGGGAGGGTATGTTAGAGGGCTATCAAGTCATGACTGATGTGGAGAAAGTAAATAAGTGTTATTTACTCCTTCTCATAACACAAGAACTCAGGGTCATCAAATGAAATTAATAGGAAGCAGGTTTAAAACGAACAAAAGAAAATATTTCTTCACACAGTGCAGTCAACCTTCCGAACCCCTTGCCGGAGGATGTTTTGAAGGCTAAGACTATAACGGGGTTCGAAAAAGAACTAGATAAGTTCCTGGAGGATAGGTCCATCAATAGCTATTAGCCAGGACGGGCAGGGATGCTGTTTGCCAGAAGCTGGGCATGGGTGATGATTAGCCGTTCTATTCATTCTCTCAGAAGCACCTGGTATTGGTCACTGTCAGAAGACAGGATATTGGGCTAGATAGACCTCTGATCTGACTAATATGCCTTTTCTTATGTTCTAAATCAGGTACAAATTTTTAATAGTTAGGGTGATTAATCATTGGAACAACTGGATTTTCTATCACGGGTAATTTTAAAATCAAGATTGGATATTTTCTAAAAGATTTGCTCTAAGAATTATTTTGGGGAGATGATCACAATGGTCTCTTCTGGCCATGGAATCTAAGAATAATCTATTCATTAAATAGGAAGCAGGTTGTCCCAAAGGAACCTCAACAGCCTAGAGCATATGGTGGTCTTCTAATCTCTTCTCTGGTAACAACACAAGTAGATGTGAGTGTATTTCACAGGGAAAGGGGAAAGTCGTAGACTAATTTGCTCCAATGTAGAATGGTTAGAGGAAGACTGGAAAGGACAGCACAGACTTAACTTATATTTACCCTGCAATATTCTTAGGCGCATGTGGAGTAGGTACTCAGATACCTATGACTTGGTCTCCTGACATGCCCCCCAGTACCCCTCACATAAGAGATGCTCCCCACTGCTAGAACCTTTTTTTGCCAGAGAGAAAGACTTACATGGATTAAGCAACTAGAGTACAGACATCTCTGAAGGGTAAAGATATGTACCCAAATACAAATCCTACATAACTCTCTACTTACCCAAGCCACGCCTTCCTGTCTACACTGAAATTCTCGGCCATTTAATGTCAAGTTGCCTTGTTGCTGGTGAAAGGCTCCACAAGGGGATGCAGTGAGAAAAGGTTCAGCTTTTCCCTTCTGCTTCCTCCTTCTGAAACTATGCGGTTTGCTCCTCACAGAGGCATGTAACTACACATACCACCACCACCACCCCTAAACTGAAAGTCATGTGGAGTATAGATGTAGCCTTATGATGTGCAGGATAAGGGCAACAGGAGCAGAATGAGATGGGGACAGGCAGGTCTCTAATCACTAAAGAACACATTCTTCCTAAACCCAGAACAGAATCAAGAATCCTCAAGTCTTACCATTCCTCTGTTGTCAGCAAATAGCTGTGAAACCCACGTCCAAAATGTGTCTCATGCCCTTCCAGTGGCTGGTCCACATATAGGATAACAGCATACTGCTGCTACCAGTTACCCTGTTAGCTCAAGTGGCAGATGTTTGTACTTTGAATCTGAAGATTTTACCTGCAGATAACCCATGTGGGAATCAATATATTCCACACAATGATGTCTGTTTTTTCAGTTGGCTTTTTAAAAAATGTACAAAGGCAGTAAGGGCAGATTAAGGTTTCAAAAACAATCCCAATTCTGGTATTTCCTAATTTTTGAATTGTTGACTTTTCACTTTTAATGGTCTTCTAACAATTTTTTTCTTAAAAAAGGTCTATTATCTATAGGATGCAAAGTTCAGTAAGCAAGAAAAATACCAAAACAGAGATATATATCATTGCTTTATTCAGAAAGGCAAGCACAACACAAATCCGAGTTGCACTAAGGCCATAGTTACATGATACTAACCATACAATGTTAATGCAGTGCTGTACATAATTCCCACAGCAGGAGCCTTGGAGTGAAGGCTGTGGGGTTCTACTGCTGCCTCTGCACTGAGTTTGTGACTTTAGGCAAGTCACTTCACTTCTTTATGCCTGACATTACCAGCTATAAAATGGGGATAACGACGGATCTTTCTCACGGGAATTAATTAATGAATTATATGGAAGCACTGAGATCCCTAGAGGAATGATATTCGGGGCTTTTTTTTGTGATGGTACTCAGGGGTACTGCATACCAGCATCTTTTTTTCACAGAGATGCAGCCCCAGCTCCTGCCACCGCTGCTGGTGGCTCCAGGTCCCTGGACGAATACCAGTAAAAAAGCACTGATGATACTATATATAAAAGTGCAAGGTATCATTTAATTATTTTGACTAGGGGCAATGGATCCCATTTAATAAAGACCAGTATAATATCGCACAGAGGAACTGCACAGCATTCTGCTCCAACCAGAAAGAAAAAATGCATAATGTGGCATGAAATGAAAAGAATCACTAGATCCTCTCTATCACCCGGTTGCCTTCTGGCTACTTTCTGTGACCTAATGCACACCCTACACACTATAAAATATGCCTTGTGAATCAGTATTTGAAAACTAACAACTCTGGTCAGTAACATCATGGTGAAATGTATGGAGCAACTTTATGTGTAAAGTTATGAATTGCCCCTGAATGATACTGTTCAAAAAAGTAGTCCCGATTAGGCAGGACGGGTTGAGCAGGTCTTAAACAAAGGAATGTGTGTTTACCTTAATTTTCATATAATTTGTAAACAAGGTCCTTAGACAGCAAGGGGAGAAGAGAGGAGACAAGAAACATATGCATTTCAGCAAATAGGGATGAGAAGAAACAGCATCCAACTTCTTTTACTCTAGCATACCATGTCATCTTCTCTACTCTTTGAAGAAACTTTGCTCTGGGGGGTAATCTTCAGGAAAATGCATCTCAAAGGGGACTGGACTATAAAAGTGAAGGGCAAATGACCCCAAGTTATCGCTTCCTATCCATCTCTCTTTCTTCACCTAAGACAACAAACTCCTATAAGCCATCGGCATTCCCTGGATACCTTTGGCATCCCTTGGAGCAGATCCTGACCTAAGGGGTCGGTCAACAATGTTACTGGGAACATGCATTAAGGGATTTAAATTAGACTTTGTTCAAGGTAAATTTAGAAAGTGTTTTATCGTTATTTTATTTTTCTTGTAACCATTTTGACTTTAATGCCTCATTAC